>PVJD01010027.1:0-57162 GCA_004026545.1 Mormoops blainvillei
GAAATACCTACATATATGTAAAAAGTAAAAATTCTTAAGGAAAAAGTGTCTATTTTATAAAAAGAAAAATAATAAAAAGTTTATGGTAAACAAAATTATAATTATTTCAAACGATTAAGTAAATGTGCACCTGAGATAAAGATTCACAATTATTTGGTGTCATTTTATATCTCACAGAGCACACGCTTAAAATATTTCCAAGTAGTTTTGCACTGAATGTTATCTATAGAGTGTCTATTTTAGGTTGCTTTTCACTTTTTAAGCTAACATAGGATTTCTACTTGCAAAAATCTGGGCAGTAAATCGAATCATTGTTATTAAAGATGCAGTTTTGGTAAATGCATAATTTTGGAGTTGCCTTCATGAGGAATTAGGTTCTCCTGAAATTAAGAGATTCGCCTTCAAAATGTTGTCACATATCTGTTACATCTATAATATTTAGGGTAGTGGCCTCCAAAGCTGGGCGCTATGGCAATCCACTGAGGGGCAGGAAAAAAGAAATGAAAATCTTTTCTTTCATTTCTTTAATGTACTCCTTTATATTTTATTTCTATAGGCATCATGTACTACAGAATAATTGTACAGTGATATATGTATAGAATTTATAAATCCGCATACATATAATGGCAGTGTATTATCAAAAAAATTTTTTTACTGATGAAATACCATGATCAAAAGTATTTGGAGACCACTGGTTTAGAGATGACGCCATACTTTTAATTGGTAAACCACTGATAGTCCATGAGAGTAACACAAATGTGTATGAAATACATCAATGTTGAAATACAAATGGCTGGATTTTCACAGCCCTTGATAAATACAATTGTCACCAATATGGTACA
The DNA here is from genome assembly GCA_004026545.1 of Mormoops blainvillei. Classification (NCBI taxonomy): domain Eukaryota; kingdom Metazoa; phylum Chordata; class Mammalia; order Chiroptera; family Mormoopidae; genus Mormoops; species Mormoops blainvillei. The sequence continues at coordinate 843 of PVJD01010027.1, forward strand.
GACTATGTTAAAACAGTTTAAAATAACGTGCTCATATGGTGTTCATAAAAGCTCTTGTTGATGAAGTAATCTTCTACAGAAAGAAAATACCAAGAGACCACTGTTTTAGGGATTAAATTCTCAAGCACCCTAAGGGTACTTGATTCTCTCCCATGGGCAACATACAACTCAATAGTAGCTGCTAGTCACACAGGGACGTTCAGCTTAACTAAAATTGAATTGAATTGAAGGGTCACATCCTCAGTCACATCAGCCACATTGCAAGTGTCCAATGGTCACATGTGGCTAGTGGCTACTGTAACAGGCAGTACAGACAGAGGACATGCTCATCGGCGCAGTTGAGTTCTGTGGGACAGTTCTGCTCTAAAATACTGTTCAGAAATTCTTAAAAGTTTTAAGATTTTTGTACTTACTAACTGTGACTTTGTCCTTGTCCCCCAACATAATGTTGTTCGGCGTCAGATCTCTGTGGACAATCCTCTTCTCCTTGTGTAAGTACCGAAGAGCTAAGCACAGCTTGAAATAGCAAAGAAGAAACAAATTTTATTTCCCCCAATACATATATAACCACGGATGACTACTACACGTGTCTCTAAGACATCAGCTTGGGTCCTTGCCATTTTATAGAAAACTTTAGTGAAAATAAAGGTGTACCTGAATAAATATTTTCCACAGTCTTTCTTCAGTAAAGTGAAGTTGTTTCTCCTTCAAAGAACTGAAATGCTCTCCAAGAGGGGCCCCTTCTATAAGCTCCATAACTATATACAACCTATCATCTATATAGAAAAAAAATACAAAGAAAGGTAATACAAATTTAAGCTCAATAAAGATATTTCGAAACCCTTAGGGTTAGAATCCGAGCTTCCCATTGGGTATGCAGGACATGGCACCAGAGTCATAGATGCATGTCAAGCTGTGGATCCACTCAGCCATGAATGGTATGGGTTGGGGGGAGCCTTGGGGCAACTGGAGCTCAGTAACAATCTCTTCTGGCTACAGGCTCCCTCCTAGCATGAGTTTATACCAGTAGATATCATTTTCTATGTGCACTGTGATATGAAATGGTTAGGAGATGCCAAAGGGAACAAGCTAATGATCCCAAGTCATGGAGGGTTTTCTGAAGAACATGTATACCCACCTTTCCTCTCAATAGTCTAATATTTACCCTTAAATCAAATTAGCCATTCAGAAAACTGCATTTTAAACTGCACTGCTTTGTAGCCTCTTAAATTTACCTTTCAGCTTTTTGCAATCGAATCATGCCATGGTCTTACAATGAATGACAGAGTTGAAGACACCACCAGGAGAGAGATTTCTGTTATGCCCCTCAGCAGCAGAGAAAGCTCAGCTCAGATTTTGTCTGATGGATACTAGAAATTTCACAACTAATTGTGTCTGGCTTTTTGCTTTAGATGCCAAGAAACGAAGAAGTAAATACTACTGCCTTCTTCAAAACCAATATGAAACTACTAGCAATGGTATGTAATATGTATCTTTTTTGATGTTTTGGATATCTATAAAATATGTATGCACACAATATTTACAAAGTGAAATCATGCTACATGTGGTTCTGCACCTTACAGGTTTTTTCATTCAACATTCTTATGTGTCATATACATAGATCCATACCATTCTGTTGGTTACGTAATATTCCACAATACAGTTGGATCTAATTTATTTAATCATTCTCCTAAGGGTAATCATTTAATTGTTTCCAATTTTTCATAACCCTAAGAAATATTTTATACGTACTACCCTTACCTCTAGCTTTACTTTTTTGAAGATTTTATTTATTTATTTTTAGAAAGAGGGCAAAGAAGGGAGAGAGGGAAACATCAATGTGTGGTTGCCTCTTGCATGCCCCCTGCTGGGGACCTGGTCCACAACTCAGGCATGTGCCCTGACTGGGAATCGAACCAGGGACACTTTGGTTCTCAGGCCAGCACTCGGTCCACTGAGCCATACCCGCCAGGGTCTAGCTTGATTTTTACTTTCCTCATATTTGATGTATTTTTAAGCCACTTCCATTTATTTTTGGAAGAAGTCAGTTTGTAAAAAACTTTTTTTGTTTTTGTTTTTAATTACAACAAGTTGTGCCATTTCAGTACAAGCTAGAAGCCAATCTAGATCTCTTTATTATAGGATATGCACTAAATTACAGGAAATCATTGTAAGGTCAAGAACCAACAGCCAAGGGTGCAGGGTTTACAGGCGACTTTCAGCACTGAGTCCCTCCGAGTCATCTAGAAGAAATGCATGGGCGAAATCATAACACTCCAAAGCACACACAGGTTTGCTTAACAAGGGTAACTATAAAGAGGCAGTGAGGAAGCCCCAAATTTGCCTTATATTTCTTAAATCTTCCTTCAAATGGAGGTTTACTTTGAAAGTTATATGTGACATATGTCGTTAAGGTTTGTCAATACTTACATTATTTCAATCGAGGTCCTATACTGTTTTAAACAATTGACTGTTTTGGCTTTATCTCAATGTTAGGCTTCGGTATTCCATCATCCTTGCAGAAAGCGCCTGCCTGCCTGCAGAGCCAGTCGGGGCTCCATCACCACCTTGTGGCAATTACTGGAACTTCAAGTAAAAGAAATCAAAGACCTAGCCCACTTGCAATTTTGGAGGTGAAAAATGTCATTCAATTCAACAAAAACAACTTGGATTTCTTCCTTAAAAAATCCACTTTCCTTAAGGTTTCTTCCCTCCTGATTCTAAGTGATTTTTATGTGTACGACACTAGCTATAAAAACTATTCCTGTTTGTTCATTCAGTGTCTCTCACATGAGAGTCTAGGTATTTTATGCCTGTCTTTAGGTCATTGATTATATCACTGTTCCATTGACAAGAAAGTGATGCACAAGATGGTCGCCTGTCATATAAACAACAAAAAAAGTAAATAAAATGGATGATTAAGCTTACTTTTTGACATTCAAAAACACAAATTGATAATACAGATACTTTCCCTTAATTAAAAAAATCATAAAACTTGTACTTACTCTCCAGAAATGTTTTGTAATAACGTACGACATTGGGGTGATAGAGCTACAAGAAAATAAATATCAAATATTACAGGACTTCAAAATACAAACTTTTTTTTCACAGATAGTTGGACTTCATATTTGAAAACAACAAAAAAGTACTGTACTTGTATTTATAAAGCTAAGCATTTTAAGCTATCACCTAATTCAGATTTTTTTCGTGATTCTTTTATCTGCTACTTACAAAACTAATCTTAAAATGGCAATCTCCTATACAGCCTTATCAAACAGAATTAAAAACTGATTGTGCTTTATCACCTAATTTAACTGAAACGGAGAGTTGCAGAACTAGAGGGAACCTCAAGAATCCATTTAGCCCTCCCAGCCGCACCCCCACACACAGACGGCAGAAGAGAGAAAACAAAAAGGAAGCCGCTGTGTCAAATACATATTTTCTTGCTCTCTACGGTCTCTTCGTCACTTAAATATTGATATTTACATGCACTGCTTCTGTCTATTTACACTCTTTGTGTCTTTTTATGCTCCTCAAAATGATTAGTATTGAAAAGGAAATAAGAGTTACTAACGCCATTTAAATGTTGATAATTGACAAGGACTTCCTTCTTGACCAAACTTTACTCAGGTTTCTGAGCCCTCCTTTTGACTAAGCCTCATTCTTGGCCTGCCTACATTTGGCAAAAATCCCAAAAAGCCAGTTTAGCAAGAATCTCCCTACTCTTCATATCCAATCAAGTACCTCCCTACTCCCATCCTTATTATCTAATCAAGTCTCTCTTTCCTCATCCTTGACACTAACCAAGTTCCTCTTAGTAACTTTCCATCCACTGACCTCTCACCCTGCCTTCTGTTGTAATTCCCCAGCTATCCCCGGTGTGTTTGCAGTTGACCCCTATAGCAGTAGTCTTGAATAAAAACTTCCTTGCCATTTAAAAGTCCTCATCAGAAGGAAAACAAAAACTGTAACTATGTGTGGTGATGAATATTAACTACACTTTATTGTGGTGATTATTTCACAATACATACAAATATTGAATCATTATGCTGTACACCTGAAACTAATGTAATGTTATGTCAATTATATATCAATTTTTTTTAAGTATCCAGTAAAATATCTCTTGACGTAGTTTATCTCAGGATGTGTCACAGAAATTCTACTTTTAAAGAAAGTCATTTTCTACAAGAATACTCAAATTTTTATAGTGTTTTTATTTATAATTTGAGTTTCTCAGTAAATTGAAATTTGTTCTATCTCAGAATACTCACCATTTCATCTATAAATGGCTTACATCTCTTCTAGTTTTTTGGTTTTTTTTTGCCTTTTTGAAGGGGAATCTGCTAGCTCTTCACCAAAAACCTGTTGTCCAACCCCTCCTTTGCAATAGAGGTGTAGAAGGACATGGCTTCCCAGTCAGAGGTCACATGTCTCAGCCTCTCCTGCAGCCAGGAGTGGGCCTGACACTCAGTTCTCACCAGCGGAGTGCGGGGAAAACAGGTACGCCTGAGTCTGAGCCTTAAACATTATGAGCGGTGCCCCCCTCGTGCCCTTCCTCTTGCCACCTTGAGTACGAATGTGCCTATGGCAGTTCCAACCATGCTGATGAAGACCATGCCTTCTGGGTGCAGAGCAATAGGAGAGAACGAACTGGCCTCCCTGAGTGTCTGCACGGAGCAGGGGACACGACCCATCAGTAACACTCTTTGGGGTTGTTACGAGAAGGAGAAATAGCCCTCTGCATTGTCAGCCTCCTTGTTACTGCAGCTTAGTCCCACATCTTAACGAATGCACTCTCGCATCCTGGTTCCATTTCTGCCACTTCTGTCATTACCTCTCCTTAAAGGCCTTGATGGCACTCCTTTCCATGGTTTGGTTCTCTGGTGAGAGCAACTGTACGATTTTCAGTTACCCCGAAGCCTAAGCAGATGCCTCATGTATGGCCCCACCCTGATACTTTCTTTTCATAGGAAATGGGCAAAAAAAAAAAAAAAAAAGTCTACTTCATCAACTAGCAAGTAGCCAGCAGATTTTCAACAACATGAAGCCAGAACCAAATTCTAGGCCCTAGCTCACTGGCCAGGACCTGGTCCAGATTGCAGTTCAAACGGAGACACTGGATCAGCTTAGGGCAAAGTCCCGTTCCAGCTTGTTACCATGGCACCGCACGCTGCCAACCGTTAGGTTATCCGAAGCATGAGCAAACTCAATTTTTGAAAGCGTTGAATCTGTTACTACATAAAAGTCAACTATAAAATAAGCTACTGATGGTAACAGTTTCTATCCTTTGGATATTGGAGTAAAACTGTAATTTCAATGTATAAAGATCATCTTATTCACAATGATCTTTATGTCCCAGCACAGGAGCGGTGACAATTTAACTAGCGGAGAGCGAAGCTCAGTGAAGCTGGTGGCCCTCCACGGGAGTGATAAACGAACAGTGTCCGTAATAAACGTGCAAGTAAGGAAAGCTGAGAAAGAAACCAATGCATTCTTGGATCACAAAAAGAAACCCCATTTCTCTTATGACATGTTTATTTTTTTCCCCAAACAAACCTTCATAATGATAGTTAATGAAGTTGTTACATTATGACAGAATATTCTGCCCATGCTAATAAACAATAACCCATCTGTAAAAATCCACTTTGACATTTAATAAGCCATATTTGAGGAATGTTAACAGCTTGGTTCCACTTGACAAAAGTCAGGGAACTCTTAGTCATATTCGGATGCATGTAACTTAGTAACCAAATATTCTACAATATAACGAGAGGAAAATGAATAGGCTTACCAAGAAAAGAGAAGAATTTCTCATATAAGAGCTGCCCTGCGCTGTAAACTCTGTGCTTCTGCACCCCTTTGCCCTAATGTGAACTCCAGAAAGTATTTCTACGCATGGCTCAATGTCAAGCCTTAGGAAAATAAGCCGGCTAAAATACCACCACCTTCATATCAATCACTTTGAACAGAAGCAGTTCTTCCAAGCGTGGACAGGATTAGCGCAAGAACTCTACTTTCTTTAATAACATTTATTTAAGGAAAACACCTTCATAAGCAAGAAAAACATTTACCTGCTCTTTAATTATGGTTAATTCAGAAACAATATTCTTCACACTGCTGTCCCGGTCTTTTTTATCCTTTCCAAATGCTGGGTTATGTAAATTGACCTCTTTCATTGCTAAGAGATTTTGACCACTACACTTTCTAACCTAATAAGGAAAATTTAAAAAAAAAAAAAAAAGAAGAAGAAGATAAGGTGGAGGTAGAAAGGGGGAGAAAGAGATACATTAACAAATTAAAATTAATAAAGGTCACATGATTAAAGCAAGTCTTTTAAACAAGTCATGGAACTTCTAAAATTCTATCTGTATTTATGCTAAGCTAAGCTTTGAAAGAAATTGGTTATTTCCTAGATCAACCTGCAATATTCAGCAGGAATTTACTATGTAAATACAGAAACATTGTTGTGAAGGTAGAGAAGGTGCCATGCATCGGGACAAGCCATTTTGATTACTTTTTGTGAGAGATTAATGACTAATAACGGCTTTTTTCAAGTCAGTGACCAACTTCTGGAGCTGAAAGTTAAGACAACAATGTGCAGCTATATGATGGGTCAAAATGAGCATTCTAGTGTTTATGCCCATTTTCCACCACTTTTCCATGACAGACTCCGACTCAGCTGAGTGTGGGTGTGCAAGGGGGACACCTGCTCTGCTTGGGGGTGAAGAAATGCTCCCCACTGGCAGTCACCTTGTAAACACAGCCAAAAGCTCCACTTCCAAGATGATCCAAAATTGCATAGTTGCCTATATATTTTGAAGGAGCTTTATTCTGATTAATGCTTTCAATATTTTCAGCAATTTGCTTCAGCTCATCCTCCTAACCAAAAAAAGAAAAAGAAAAAGGGAGTGGGTTGCTATGATCGATTCATCCTGACTACGTAGCGGCCTGCCAAAATTTAAAACTCAAGACTGACTTACCACTAATAAATTGAACTTTGAGACCAATTCTTCATAAGCACTGATATCGCGAACATAATGTCCTATGTCAATGAAGATCTCAAACAAGTCGGTGGGGAAAAGTCTACGGGAAAAACACACACATGCACTTCATACAGGATTTGGAAACTGCTGATCATTTCTTCCGTTTTAGATCTAGCTCATTCACAAGTTAATTAAACAAAATCAACTTCCTGAAGTTCTCGACAAGGTCAGGGGAAGTAATCCTCGCCAGTTTATTTCACAGAAGGGAACTCAAGCTACAGTTTGTGCGGCAAGGGAAAAACCAAGGCCCAGCTCTAGAGGTCTGCTCCCGGCCTCCCGCGTGCGGTCAGCAGCGCTGCGCTATGCAGTGAAACATCTGTCAAGCGGGTACATCTCATGTTACAGATTCTTGACTACGATAAAAAATAAATACGATACAGATTATACAAATACTTTATTTGTGTGCTATTTGGGGGTACGGGTGTTAAACATGTTACTAGGGAATGTTCACTGAGCATTTATTGAGCATTGAGCACTTTAATAATTGCCATTTGAGTCAGTCCTCATATTAGCCCTAACAGGTAAATAGTAACCGAATCTAAATGTTTTATGAAAATAAAGTAATAATATAGGTAAATGAGAAAAATGGAGATTCATGCATCATTTCCAAGGTACTGGCTTTGGGGCTTATTAAAATCTTTAAGCCCACTTAAAATGGTTGATTTAGGGTTGAAATGAAAGATTCTAATGAGTAACTAATTTCACATCCTTTTCTTTCCCTAAATTCAAGCATCAGATAGAAATAAAGTAGCAACATAAAATGTTCCCCATTTCTGAACGAATAATGTTACATTAATGCAAGATTTTATTTCTATTCTACCTTGTCAATAAAATTCCTGTAAGATCCTGGGCCTATGATCCCGGCTGACCTGCCCAACAAAAGAGCACGCAGACCGCACAGGCAGGCAACTAGCACCGGCTCCCCAAGGTGGTGACTTTTCCACCGCGCTCACTGGCACAGCCTCCCAACCCAATAACCTCGGCCTGCTCCCCTTCTCCTGAGCCCCTGCCCTATGGAAGATACCCAGACAAAGCCTTTTCTTTCTGTAAGAGAAAAGAGCTACCCCATATTTTGCCATGTATAATGTGCACCCAAGTTTTGAGGCACATTATACACGGGATCATTATGCTCATTATTATGCCCATGGTATGTAATCATTGTACCCATGGATAATGTGCATCCTTATTTCTCCCTAAAAAATTTTGGCAAAAAAGTGTACATTATACACAGCGAAGTACAGTACATCAACTTTGGAATGTATGAATGGGCTAAACAAGCACGTATTTTGATGGCATCCATTTAAAATGTCGATGTCTAAAACAGGGAGGGAAACTGAAACCATAGCAGTCACATGTAATTAAGAAGAGTTGTAATGATGTAGTGATTCATGCTCTTTCATCCTTTTGTTCATTTTCAGTGTTAAGATAGCACTAGGATAGCTCCGTTTTATCCGTGGATTTTAAGAGATCTGAAGACACGTGTTTTGCACACTGATCCATTCTTTTCTTGCTGTTTGCTTCATCTATGCCAGCTATGTGAAAACAGGCCAGTCTGGGGACGGCTGGTCACTTACCACTTCTCTAAGCTCGTACCTTTTGAAGAGTGGCCTGTTCCTTTCCATACTGAAGAGAAACCTCAAGGCTCTGAAAGCGTAACACTGGAAAAGAAAAGGACATGTGATTCCCCAAAAGGTAGCTCAAGAAATTAAAACATTTCAGGATAAAATTATCATGAAGTAAACATTACAGTGGTTTCATTGTGAGGGTGGCTGATCTATGTGGGAGCCAAAGCTTATTTTTAAAAAGCATTTATGTTGTAGAAACGCTAGGGATCCTGGCTTTGTTTCACTCGGCACTTGCCATTAATTCCTTTCTAGAAAGTACAAAATGAGCACAGAGACAAGAAGTAAAATTCCTATGCTGAGAAAACCAAACGTCTAACGATTTCCAGGAGCTCAAGGTTTATTTTGTTTCTAGCCTGCTATGTATGTCTCAATATTTATATGGTTTCTGTGAGAAAATAAACACTAGAAATGATGATATATAAAAATAGCCACAGGCACACTGGACTCAAACTTGACAAATTGGTCTCTTGAGTAAAGAGTCTTAAGCGTTCCCCAAACAGAACGACCTACAGTAACTCCTGTGAACACTCAGAAAGAGGCCTACGAGCCTTTACTGGAGAGAAATAAACTTCTGACACTTGGCAGGGCTAAGAAAATAAAAGGCCGCCCCCAGCCTGCCTCTGTGCCTGCACAATAAGCCACCGCTGGGTGACTGTGGCCTGCTGAATTCGTGTCTGGGATCGTCTCGTGAAATCAGTGATCTGAATATAGAAGAAGGGTCCCAAACTGAATTGCCCAGAGCAGCCAGGCGGATAACAAAATGACATAAAGGGGTCTGGTGAGAGAGTAATGGTGACAGTGAGAGAGTGGAGAACACACGTGTGCCTTGAAAACCATTGAAACGTGAATTTTAAAAACCCTCTTCTGTTTAACAAGATGCATCTACAGGATGCATTTGACTGTATCTGTGCTCCAGCAGAGGGTCAAGCATCTGCGAAAAAATTAAGTCCCACACTGTACATTCTAATTTGTAACTCTCCAAAATCTGTAGCTGCCAGCCCGCAGAAACCACCAAAAATTCTCTGCTACGTTTGACATTATTCCGGACAACAGCTCTGAAATCAGATCAGAGGCAAAGTTTCATACTTCCTTTTCTAAATAACCTGGGAGAAAAAAGAAAAGCTGCAGCCACTGCAAAGGCTTATTTAAAATCTGACTTCATCACTCCAGTGTCTTCAAGTGGTCCCTGAAGCCCACGGCTCAAAAAAGCACATAGGATGCCACACAGTGTGTCCCCTTCTCATCTATGAGGCCTCACCTCCTGAAGAAGCCCCTCCCCCAGCCACACACCCCAGCCCCACTGAGCAGCATAACCACTAAGCTATAAGCTCGGGCTCCCACACTTTGCACATGTTGTTCCCTCTGCGTGGAATGCCCTTCCACCCTGCAGCAGATGCCACTGATGCCCCACTTGTATCCCTTCATTCATTTGCCAAGTCTTCTCAGCCATCAGGATTTATTTCCCAGGCTTTCCTTTGTAAAAGTGAAACATTAGAGACTGTGGTCCATGTTTAATTTTCCTCTTATCGTTCTTTGATATGCAAGCAATGCATGTATTTTAAAAACAGAACTTATTGAAAGGCAAAGAAATTCCTACATAAAATCACCTAATTCCCTCCCACTGAGAAAGCACTGTTAAGCCTTTTACATTATTTTAGCAGCAGCTCACTTCCATGCCAGCCTCCCTGGCCAGGTATCTTCCCTCATGGTCAGTGCAGGGACCAGTACTAGGCCAAAAATTCTATCAACCATAGATTATATTATCAAAGTTGCCCCCGATTTCAGTAGCTTGACATTGAAAAGCAACAGATGTGTTTATTACCTGTAACAGATTAGTTTTTGCTGCATTCTTTTGTTTGTTTGGTAAAATTAACTTTGCTATTGTATATACACCATTTTCCTGGAAGAATAAAGGGGCACGTTACCAGTGACCAGTGACAAAGCCACAGAGACACACAAGCATAGAGAATCAACTAAACAGTCTCAAAAATGAATGTTATGCTATGGTTGGTATAATCTTGGAACTCTACGTAAATATGGCAGGAAAACACTAAAAATGTCAGTTGAACTTTTACACACCAAAGACTAGAAACACAATCTTAAAATTTCAATTGCCTTTACAGAGTATAAATAATAAAGAATATCAATTCAAAGGAATTGAAATACTTTAAAAACAGAGAAGGGAATAAAAAGAAACTTACTTTTTTGTGTTTTTACTCTTTATACATTGCATTTTAAGTATCTAATTATGAAAGAGAATTTCTCCCTTTATAGTTTTTTCTAAATTAAACAATATATATAAAGTTAATTATTATAGAAAAATTAAAAAATACTAGATTAAAGAAGAAAATGAACATTTTTCATGAAAATGCAGTCAACATCTTTCTAGACTTCTGCTAATACAAATATATATCTAGGGGAATGAACAAAACTATTAACTTACTGCTACTTTTCTATTATCTATCAAATGTATAATTCACTGAACTCTCCTACATGTGGATATTTATATTATAACTGAAGATCTTTACCTGCCTTACTGCATTTAGTTTTCATACCTATTCTGTGAATCAGTCTACAATTTTCCTATTTTATACATGGTAAGACCAAAACTCAGAGAAGAAGCTAAGTCATTTTTCCAGGGGTCAAGCCAGCAAGTAATGATAAAAGAAATTATTTTAACAGCATTTGCTTCCATGCCAGCCTCCCTCACCAGATATTTTTCTCTCATAGTCAGCACAGGGACCGGTGCTAAACCAAAAATTCTAAGGATCACAGATTATCTTATCAGAGTTTCCCCAGATTTCAATTGCTCCACCAACTACTCCCTGATTTGCTGAGTTTCCTCTTGGGACTCTAATTTCTGATGATCTGAAATTACTAACTAATTAACTTCCATGTCCCTATATGTATTTTAAAGTTGAAGTTGGATATACTAGGTCTGTCCAGAATGTATCCAGCCATGTAATAGTAAAATTGAGACATTTATTGAAGAAGAAACAAAATACAAGAAACATTGTACATAGGACAATGACGTCTCAGTCCCCTTCGAAGTGAGCACCTTCGGACCTCACACAGTTCTCCCTGTTGCCATCAGCTGCCCCATCATATTTTCTTGAATCTCATCAACAGTCTGAAATCTTTCCCCTTTCAAAGGTGATTTTAATCTTGGGAAAAGCCAGAAGTCACGGGGCACTGAATCTGTGCTGTAGGGAGGCTGAGTCATCTAGGTGATATGATATTTCACCAAAAAATTCTGCACGAGGTGTGATACATGAGTGGGCATGTTGTCGTGAAGTTGCCAATCATGAGTTGCCCATAGCTGCAGCCTTCTGAATCATCTGAATGGTTTCCGCAGAGGAATGTTCAAGCTAAATACAAAATTTGATGCAAATTTGTTGCTCTACTTGTTCGGTCATTTTGAATGCAATGGTCATCCAGTACACATGCTCACTCAACAGAGTCTACCATCCCCACTGACTAGTACAGTGAGGTCGTCATTGTTCACACATGCACAGTCCAGTCCACTCTTCTTGGCTGCCAGGTTACACCGAGGTCGTGCAAGCCATCTTCGTTATATTAACAATGACTGCACTTTTTCTGGACAGACCTCATATTGTATTGAACAAAAACAAAAATTTTCTCTGTAAAATTCAATAAACAGGAAGTAACTTTTATAACAGGAACCCATACAAAGGCGTGTATAAGTGTATGTATTTATATATAGTTGATGTATACATTTACAGAGTACACACTTGATGTACACTTAAAGTGACTCCTTTCCTTAACTCATGGTATCCTATTATATATGCCCAGGCTTAAAGCAATGCAGACTAGCTTTTTTAAAAAAGAGAAAGAAAATGAAAAAGACTACACATAATGTAGGGAAAAAAATATCAATTAACCACATGACAGTTCTTTTAAGCCAAGCAAGTTAAAAGAAGGACAAGAATTCTGTAAGTTAAATAAGACAAATTAAAATATCTTAAAGCCACATGATGGGACCCCAAAAGCGACATCCTGGGACACAGGGCTGGACGCGGTTGCGGAGCCCTGCCCAGGGGTGCAGAGGGCTTACCTGAACCACCTGGTGGGCATTGGTGTCGCTGAGCACCAGCTCCGTGAGGGCAGCACAGCAGGCTGGAACGAGAACCACCAGACAGTCAAGTCTGTCATCGCTGTGACTGCGGTATTGCACCATTACAGTGAGACTCTAACTCCAGGGAGCCCTATTAGCAGGGTCAGTCCTCCCAAAACAATAATTTTCCTCTGGCATGGCTCTGGGAGAAGGGAGACTGACTTTTAATGGCTTCTAATTCTCTCCTCTTCATATAATGTGTGCACATGTACACCCCACAGAGCCTTTTGTTAAGCACTTACTGTGCACCAGGAGGCAGGGCCTGCACGTTCCCGGGTCAGGGTAATCCCCAGTGCCCAACATGCGCCTGCCACTTAGCGGGCGCTCAGCACATCCATCTGCAATGGCTGAATAAATGAGTGCTGTAGATAGAGTGTCCTACTTGACTCTTACAATCAGAGTATGTACTAACATTAGCAGTTTTACTGATGAGAAGACTGAGGTTGGCAGAGGTTATCAGACTAGGTCATAGGACTACTAAGTGGAAGGGGTCAGAAGTCCGACCCCCGTCTGCAGGCATTAGGTCCCCCGCCCTGAGCACTACCCTTCATACTAGGAGCTCTTCACAACTGCCGCGGCAGCCGCTGGCGGCCAGTCTGCACCAACCTGCCTCTTGTCCGACCAGGGGTCTGCTGGATCCTACAGCACAGAGCATCTAAACAGGATAATGTCATTGCATGGAGCCCTCGCCACTGGCCCTGCCCTGTGATATAAATTTAAATCCTCCTATAACCCTCACAATGACCCTCTAGCGCTGACACATGATTACCATCACCATTTCACATGAGCAGAACTGAGGCCTGGAGAGGCTGAGAGAAGCTCTCCAAGACCACGTGGCTAACAAAGTGGGTGCAGCCAAAACACAGACCCTATTCCTAATCCCTGATGCCTTTCGTTTTTTTATCGAGGTATAAAATGAGCTGTGTGGAGTACACATCTCTTACATGTACAGCTTGGTAAGATATTACATGTGTCTATATACCCTGTAACCACCGCCACTCCAGTCAATACACCGGACGCTTCCAGCCTGCTGAGGCCTGTCACACCCCTTCCCAGGATGCAGCTTATCATCCCACATGTGGGCAACCACCCATCTGACCTCTATCACCATCAGTCTCACCCACTCTTGTGAGAGGCCTAGAAACATGAGGAGCTCTGGTTTCAGCTGGATTAATTAGACTTCCTGAGGAGCCTTCAAACAGGAAATCCCCAGGAAGAGTCTTTATACCAAGATGAGGCCTTTCAGAGTGAACCAACATGACAATCCAAGCAGGGAGGGTCCTATTTCTGTCACCTCAAAAACCTGTGAAGAAACATCTCCATTCTCCAGGAGGAAAGAATAGGAAGCAAAGAAAGTCCACCCCTTCTCCTCCCTCCTTTTCCTTCTCCCACTGCCACATCTCCTCTTCCCCTCTTAGGACCTGCCTGACCTCCTGCATGCCCACCCATGCTTCTCTGTCCCTTCCTGAGGGCCATTGCCGGGCACCCAGCCTGGTCAGCAGCACTGTAGCGCCACTTGTTCCAAAGATCAGGTGACCCTATGCAGGGCACAGGCTATACCACTGTTCAAGGTTGTGCCAAATTGCCAAAAACTGCACGCATGCATCCCCACTCTTGCTTTTGCCTGGAAATCCCACACAATGATCATCTCTGTCTTCCCTTCAGGAGCTCACCAGGTGTCAGGAAGGCACTCCCTTGCTCCCGGTGGAAGGGGTACATGTATTGTAGGAACTGCCTTAAGGAGGGTGCCCTGAGATCTAGAAGGTGGTAGAAACCATGATTCTGACCACAGATCAAGCTGCATTCCCTAATCTGGCTTTACCAGTAGTAAAGCTAATGTTCTGCTCTACGTCTGACTTTTATGTTGACTTCTTAACATGTTCAGAATGTGGAAGGGAAAGGAAAGTTTGTGGTATCATTAACCTGCAAGCCCAACACTGGATACCAGCAAGTTTCAGATATCCACATGGGTTTAATTTCACATTTTTTATACTTAGAAGTCATGCCTAATTAATAGTATACTAATTTTATAACAGAGTAATAACACAATATAATATTAAACAATATCAAATAGTAAAATATAATATTATGATATAAATACCTGCTTGAACAGAGAAAGTATTTTCTTGTATTTCTCGAGGGCTTAAATCTTCTGACAAGTGGAGCTGCTGGATCCGGCCTGCTGCATTTGCACTGGACAGGCTTCCGATGGAAGAGCGATCAGAAACAAAATTCCTGTCTCTGGAAAAGAAATGTTAATACACAGATTGATTTATCAACTTTCCTTCCTGGCCAGCACTTTCTGAGTGTTGTTTGAGGGGCCTTTGGTGGGGGAAAAAAAGGCTAAGGGAAGGAGAGGAGAGGAGAGGAGAGGAGGGGAGGGGAGGGGAGGGAGGAGGAGAGGGGAGAAAGGAGGAGAGGGGAGGGAGGAGGTGGGAAGCGGAGGGAAGGGGAGGGGAGGGGAAATCTTTGCCTCCCCAGGTCAGTAAGTTTCCTGCTGTGTTATTTTTATTGTTTCACCTTCCAATCCACCTAGAATTGATGTTTATATATGGTGTGAGGTAGGATTCATTTCTTTCCTACTTCCTACCTCTCTCTCTCCATCTCTCTTTCTCTAAAAATATGATTCCTGAACTGACTCAGCACTACTTATTGAAAAGACTGTCCTTTCCCACTGTTCCATATGGCCACTTTGTTTTTGAATTCTATTCTGATGCAGCTGATTCACCTGAATACATCTGAATCTTCATCATTTTGCCTTCTTTTTCCATGAAATTTCAATCTTCGATTATTTTAGGAAAGTTCTCTTGTATTATAACTTTGACTTTTTAAATTCCTTTTGTTTTATTCTCCAACTCAGGGATGTCAGTTATCTCCATGTTGAAACCCTGTCTGGACAAATTTTTCCATTTCTAATTGTTCTTATTCTTTTGTCTTTCTCCTCTACATTATTTATAACTTTTTCAAGCTTGCCCTTCCCTTTCCTAAATCCAGTTTCTAGTGAATTTATCAGTTCTGTATGTTATTAAGTCTTTGTCTTCCTTCTTAGCTCTGCAATCTCTCTCCTCCCCTCTTTATTGTCTCCACATCTCATCTTCCATCTCATTTCATAGACTTCATGTTCTTTTTAACACCTTTGATAAAATAAACCATTTTTTCTGTTTATTTAATACAACATCTTCCAAAATAGATTATTTTTTATCTGCTTTGTTTCCTTTTGTTTTATGTGATTACCATTTATTTACTTATGTTTTATGGCAGCAGCTCTACCTGGATTTCTGTGCCTAAATATAATATAGATAGAGCCTTCCACATCACCTGGGCCCACTGGTGAACTTCCTTCACTGGATCTGGGTAATGGATCTGGGTCTAGGGATAGTCATAATCACTGATCTTATCTGTCAACATAATTATGTTAAAACTCGAATTTAGAGATCACTCCACATTACCAAGAGTATACAGCCCTTTAGAAACCACCTTTGAGTTTTGGACCACAGGTGAATGGGCATGATCAGGTTTCCCGGAAAGTACCTTGACAACACCACCTGTTCACGCTCACGCCGGCAGATAACCTGGCAACCTCCACCCCTCGAACCAGCTTGAGACAACTCAGCAGCAGGCACAGGCTCTGAAAGGACACTGTTTACCTGGCTGGGGTAATAAACTCCCCCTGGGCACTGAGACATACTTAACATAGAAAAAATGTGGACATCTATCATCTTCCCACGAGAGTTTTCTAACATTGCACCATAGAAAGAGACTGGGAAAAGGCCTTGTTAATTGTGAAAGAACTCTTTTCCATCAAGGATAGTTATAGCTTGAGCCAAAGAGGAAAAATGGTTCCTTGAATTAAACTCAATTCTATGTGGTGAAAAGGTAGGTTTTACCATTGAAATATTGCTTAACTATTATAGAATTTAATGTAATGGTCAAGAAAATAATTCCAATGGGGTAACCCATAGCTGTCGTAATAAGCATTTTGACAAAAAATAATAACCACCACCACTATCAACACCACCATTGTCCTACAAACTCAAGCAAAAACAAAGCTTTTTCAAATGTAATTATTTTGACCAAGGGGCTAGTTTATTACACCACAGGACTAATGATTTATCATTTATATTGTACTTTAAAGCATTTGAGGCTTGTATGTGATATTCAGAAAAGCAAGTATATTATCAACAGTCTAACAGTATTTCTCCTTTGTTTTGGAAATGACAGAAAGCACTATCAAAGCTATGCTTCATATCTCTACAGTCTGTTCTTATGTTTTAGAATGTTCCCTCAGAAAACAATGAAGTTGATAACATATAATCCCGCAACATCCCTGGAAGCACAGCAAGCACAAGTCTGAATCATATTGATTTGACACTAACGAGTCATATTAACATTGACAAGTCACATCGCTCTGCTTTTATTAGCTTTCCTTATATGATACAGATCACAAATGTGAGCCCTTTCAGGCAGATATAGTCCTTTGCAACTTTGATTCAGCATCCGCAGGACTGAATCATGCTTCAAAACGACTTTAGGTAATAGCACCTTCCCACTGATGGTACCAAAAGATGTCACTATTCAATATTTTACTGTATCTACTATATACAATTATAGTAGTTACTGCAACATCCAGAAAATTCCAATTTGAAATTATTTTAACAAACTCATACTCATAGGTTTGAATGCCACTGGAATTCTACTTTTAAGAGAGAGATAATAAGGGGTTATCACCTTAGGCACTACGACAAAGATTAAAGAGAAAAGAAAAGAAACTGGACGAGGGTCAGAAACATGGCAACCCTTTGATTAACGATATTTTCTCCTATTTTAACTAAGGGCTCTACATCTGCTCCTTAAATGTCGGCTTTGCTTTCTCTTTACAGATGAGTGACATATATGCACCCACAGACATTTTAGTAAAACAGTAGCCGTTATCATACTTGTTGGGATTACAATAGGAATATGCTGATTCAAGAAAAAGGTGCCAAGACAAACGTTTTCAAATTTGGGTTACTGGGTTTCCCTTCAGCCTACATTTGCAGACAGATGGCCTCCTACATGCCTGGCACTGTACTGAGGC
The DNA here is from genome assembly GCA_004026545.1 of Mormoops blainvillei. Classification (NCBI taxonomy): domain Eukaryota; kingdom Metazoa; phylum Chordata; class Mammalia; order Chiroptera; family Mormoopidae; genus Mormoops; species Mormoops blainvillei. The sequence continues at coordinate 18,723 of PVJD01010027.1, forward strand.
TGGCGATGTAAAGATAAACACGTCAGGTTCCCAAGGAGCTCAAAAGGCACATAAACGTCCCCGACATGGATTTAGAGCATGTTTGCAACAAGTATAAATGACTCTGCGAAATATGAGTGATAAAGGCCAGGTGGGAGTGAGCTGAGCATGTACCAAATCTGCCATTGTATGGCAGAGCCCCCAGCCTTCAATGATCAGGGCAAAGTGGGCCGGGGCCCTCCCTGACTCACCCTCGTAAAATATGAAGAAGCTGCTTGATGCCGCCCCAAATGCGAATTTCCACACTGGTCTCGGGATCCTCACAGACCTGCACCAGGATCCAGATGACACTCCAGAGCAGCTTCAGGTGGTCAGAATGGAGCAGACTGAGCAGGACGGGGATCCCCTCGTAGAGCTTCACCTGCTCTTTCACCTGGGGCTCAGCACAGAGGAGGCGCAGCAACTCCGCAGTCAGTCTGAGAGCGAATGGGGAGGGTGTGGGTGAGAATCACAGCGTGAGTGGGCCACTGACTTCACATTTGTTTAGACTAGAGCTATCATCACTGCATGAACTGGAGCTCTTAACTTTTTCAGAGAGAAAGGTCAACATAGGTTTTCTGTGAAGGGCTGGACCACAGCCAGATGTTTTCAATTTTGTGGGCACACAGGCCCTGTCACAACTACCCAATCCTGCCACCATGTGCAAAAGCAGCCATGGACAACACATAAAAACAAAGGGGCGTGGCTGTATCTCAATACCTCTTTATTTTAAAAAGCAGGCAGGGAGCCAGATTTAGCCTTCACATCCCAGTGTGCAGACCGTCGTTCTGTCATATTCTCATTGTGTCCCCATAGGTCTGGCTAAAAACCTACTAACCAGCAAATAGGTGTCAAGTACATACAAGGGGGCCTGCATTGTGCTCAAGGCAAAAGAAATATAAAAGCTTTTACCCTAATCTTCAGAAACTGACTACACGGTTGCAAAAATAAGACACTAATACAAAATGGCAAAAACACTACAATGCTGGGGAGTAACATAAAAATAATGATGACATAAGACAAGGTTAAGCTGAGCTCTGAAACATAATGATGACCATTTCTTCGAACCACCTTAATCTCCAGTCTGACACTCTAACTACCCTCCCTGGATGGCAGCATCCATTCCCTGGCTTCAAACACTCCCTCTACCCCGATGTTGTGAGTCCAGCCCAGGCATCACCCCCAACTCCGTAAGTGCCAGCCACATAGCTGTTCCGCAGGTACTCACCCCACTGTGTCTAAACTCAAAGGCATTATCCTCCTCCCAAAATTGGCTCTTCGCCTTAATATCAAAGATCAAGATGCATGAAATCATGGTCTTTTCCACTTCTAAGCCAGAGGAGTGGGAATCATGTAAGACACTTCTTTCTCTTTCCCAGCCTGCCACTGTCAGTCAAGAGCCTTCACTGCCCGTTTCCTGGGCAACTGCTGGGGTCAATCCTCCTGTGCGACTGGCTAACCCCACTGTTCCTCCCACCCTTCTTGTGATACTTGATTGTGCCCCTGTCATCCCTCTCTCCAATGTTCTCATTCCCATACTGCTTCAGCATTCCTTCCCCCTGAGCCAATTTTCCATGGCTCTTCTCCCTCCCAAACTTTTATGCTGTGACATTCAGAACATGTGTTCTTTGGTAAATGGTGTTCTTCACCTTCTCAAACTTTCTACACAACACATGCCTTCCTGTCCTGAGTGGATCTCATTGCGTACCTTTATTCCCCACCCCACAGGCCCCATACTCTATCAAAGTAATCTTCCCCCAAAATAAATCTGATCATGCTTAAAATCTTTCTGTCAGTCCCCCCTAATATTCATGATAAAAATTACACTCCTTATTCTGCACAAAGAGCCCATCGAGACCTGACCTCATCCAGAAAATACGGAGTTCAATACGGTCACTGTGCAGATCAAATGAGTGAACACAAAAAAGTGCTTAGAGCAGGGCCTGATCAAATCAGCTCTATTTCTAATGCACAGTTAACTATCTAGTCTAGGTTTCCCTCCTGCACTCTTTGCTCCAGCTGCGCCCAACCATGCAAGATCCTCTAACACACACCATTTCATGTGGGAGCATATTGTTTTCACTTGCCCTCTCCCTCTGCTGGATAACTCCTCCTTCCTTCAGGAAACTTGACACGCCCCCTTGGGAGTCCTGCTCCAGGCTCCAGAGGATCCTGCACACCCACTGACCACACCACTCACAACGCGATGAAGGAACCATTGACTTGCGTGTCTGTCCACCCCCCCCCCATACTAGGCACTCGTCTCTTATTCACCTTTGGTTTGCCGATACTTGTGCGGAGGTTGTGTTTTGGGTGCATGGGTGCAAACAGCCAATGGTTTGCAAAAGAATGTTAAAGGCTTTAAAGAAGACTCCAGAGGGACTTACAATGAATTAAGTGTCTAAGTTTCATTATTTAACTTCCTATTATCTATGTTGCCTCTTTAGAAAATTATTTACTCAACTAAATATCAAATGATGTAGCCTGCAACTCTAAAAACAAACTAACAACTATCTGTACACAATAATTCTTTAGAACAATATGTAGTTCAATTGAAAATGATTTCATTTTACTCTAGATTTTGTTTTGAGTTATAAAACAGTGGGTCATGAAACAAGTCAATGCCTATTTTAATTTATTTTACTGGACTTAAGCAAAATAGAGTTTAGCAATTAATCATTTATTCAACACACAATCTGAAATTACTACAAAGAGAGTCACCTCAGAGTTTCTTTCCTTAAAGAGACAAATGTAAATAAATGCAATAAACAAAAATATTGAAGATGTGATCATAATATTTATACCATTTGATTCTATGCCCATATTTAGAAGTAATACAGGACCAAAGACAGATAAATTGATATACCACTTTGCTCTACTTTCTTTATATAAACCTAAATAGAAAATATATGCCAAGCTGACTAATGATATTAAATTAACAATGTAAATAACATGGCATAATAAAAAAACAATCGCTTTCATCAAATATCAGACACTGTCTCTTTCCCTGTTAGCAAACCTACCTTTTGGAAAGTAAGTCATATTCATGTAGAATCATCAGCAAGTTTTCTACAACGTTGAGTTCACTTATCTTCTCCCTACATTCTGGGCTACAAATTGAAAACTATTAATAACTGCTAAAAACACAGCTTACTATATTCATTTATTTAATATCCTAGCTCTCATATTATCTCAAGAGGAGAAACACAATGCCATATAGCTCCATGAGGCAGGGCAACATCAACTTCCAACATTCACTAAACATTATCTGTCATAAATTTGATTAAAAGTATGATGATAACATAATTCTCTTTCTGCAAAGGGAATCATGCTGTTCACCAAAAAAGTCATGATCAGCACTATTCAGAAGAGCTCAAATACGTAAACGAGCTATATGTCCTTTGACAGATGAATGGATAGAGCAAATGTTATACATACAATCAAATATTATTCAGTCATTAAAAAAAACACATGGATGAACCTGAAGGGTATTACGCTAAGTGAAACAAGCCACACAGAGAAAGGCAAATACTATATGATATCATTTATATGTGGAATCTAAAACAACAACAAAACAAAATAAAACTGACTACACAGAAACATAGAATAGAATAGTGGGTGGTTTCCAGGATCTGGGAAGAGGGGGAAATGGAAAGATATAAGTTAAAGTGTCTAAACTTGCAGCTCTAAGAATGAATACTGAAGATCTAATGTACAGCATAGCAACTATAATTAGTAATATGGTACTGTATACTTGAAAGCTGCTGAGAGCAGATCTGTGTTCTTGTCTCTCTCTCTCACACACACAAACACACACGAGTTAACTATGGGAGGTAATGGGTGTATTAATTATCTTGATCTTGGTAATCATTCCGCAATGTATATCAGGTCATCATATTGTATACTTTAAATACATACAATTACATTTGTCAATTATTTCCTATAAAGTAGGAGAAAAAACTCAAAAACAAAAAAGCAATGGTCCACTTATTAGCATAAAATATATTTAAAGCTCTTTTATTTGAAGTAGTCATGATATATATAAGAGGACAGGTTTTCTAGATTTTTTTAAGGGTAAAAATGTTCGAAAATGTTTTATATGTTAAAATACATGGGTACAGAAGAAAAGAATGAAAAAAGAAGGTTGAAGAGATTCAACTGTCAAAGAAACGTTGTGGTCATTCTGAAAGTAGAACTAAATGAGGGTTGGATGAAAGATTAGGTAAATATTTCTGGACGGGAAAGAAAAGAAAATTTTAAACTGTGATTTGCCTTTTCAGCAACTTAAATTTTAAAATGATGCTTTTCTGTCCAGGATCCTCTTCAATATATTAATGGCATGTCATGCTTATTTTTCTAAGTAGGTAACAAAGTAGAGAAGCTAATCTATTTTACATCCCTCCCACCTTAACTGCTATAGTAGCAGAACTGAAAAGTATATCAAAATGCACTTACCTTTCAGCTAAGCTGGCCAGAGCCAGAAGGGCGCCCAACAGAACATTAGTATCTCGGGCACCGAGTAAATTTACTAGTGTCTGAAAAAAATGAAGTAGAAGAGTTTAATTACGTAAGTACTACGAGCTTCTTGAACAGTATAACGTTCCCTTGTAAAGATCATAAAGGTTTGACCTCAAAAGGACCACTGTTAAACATCTGCAACATCCAGTTCACAAAGGACAGGTGTTGATTCCCTCCTTACTTTGGAACTCTTGACACCAGTGCTTTGTAACCATTCCTTGCCCAGGACAGAAGGGGAAAGGGACCGAGCTACATGGCCAGCCTCGTTCTTACACTTCCCTCTATTTCCATGTGCCCAAGAGGTCTGCTCTGCCTCTTCTGGCCCCTCACCAAGCAGAAGTGGGGAGACTAGTGACATAACCACTGGTCATAATAACGAAGTAGATACAACACTAGTCACTGAGAATATATTCTGAGTCAGACGTTGTGTAAAGCACTTTCCAAATTATGAAATTATTTTTCACCCAAATGTTGAAAACTGTCATCCCCCACCCCAGACTAAGCAAGATGTGTCACCACTACCAAGCACACCCTTTGGCTCTAAGATTTCTAATCAATGTTGAAAGGGCATGAATCAATACTCCCAGGCCCTGCGCTGATTAACAGGGCTTAGCTAGAAGTCTTCTGGATCTTACCAGTTGACTTCTCTGAATTCCCATTAATGTAAGTCCATTTCTCTTCTCTCCACATTTTTAGATCTCAGCGTCCCCCCAAGAGTACACACCCCAACATATTCCAGGCCAGAGCTACAACTACCGCTGGACGATTCTTTGGTTTCCATACTGTAGATTTTCCCCCTTTATGATCTCGTGTATTTCTTATGGAGCTATCATTACCTGTGTTTCTCTGATCCTTTCCTCTTTTTCATCTCTCACTTTTTCTTTCTTCTCTCTGTCTTCTAGCCTAATGTTTTCCAATCTCAGTCACTGATATCCTTATCACAGTTTTTGCCACATCCACTTAACACCTCGGTGCTACTCAAAAAAATTTTTTTTTCAATTTCTAAAAAATAATATCCTGAAATATACAGTCATTTAAATAAAAAATGTTGAGCCATGTGTCACCTAGAACCAGCCCCTATGCAGTGCGCAGCGTCTAAGGCAGCCTTGCTCTAAGGAGCGCTGGAAGGTGGTTTCCCGGGACACGAGAAATCCAGATTATTGGGACGCGGCTCAGCGTAGCTGCCAGCTAGACAGTTTTGCTATAAATAAAAATCTGGTCTGTTTTGGTTAAATCTCCATTCAATTATCTTGAAATGTACATTTGACCCATATGCTCATAAGATTATATCATCTGGTTATAAGGCTGAATCATGTGATATTGGCCTATAGATCATGGCAATTTCATATGGTTCAAACCAATATAACCCTGAAACTCATTTTTTGAAATTTAAAAAAACCCTCTTTTTTGAAACTGAAATGTTCCAAACTTTATGAGATACGTATTATTAACCCAACTTTGTAGATGGAAAGTAAATAACTTTTAATCTTTTAATAGAAGTATAATGACACAAAAACAGAATTTTACCAAATTCTGCTGTTAGGGAAATCTCTCTTACATAAAGTAAGCTTGCACTCAAAATCTTACACATTAGCCCTGGTTGGCAAGGTTCAGTTGGTTGGAGCACCATCTCATAAACCGAAAGGTTGTTAAGTTTGATCCCGGGTCAGGGCACATACTTGGGTTTTGAGTTCAGTCCCCGGTTGGGGCAAATGCAAGGGGCAACAGATCAATGTTCCTCTCCCTCTCTCTCTCCCTCCCTTCCGTTCGGGTGAGGATTAAAAAAAAATCTTAAACATTAAATTGAATTTTTTAAGATAACAGTTGTGGTCTAAAAGTCTTCCTTCTGGTGCCATATGAAATGCATTTATATGAATATATATATTGTATTTGTTTATTTGTAAACACACACGTAGGGTCAGTTTATGTATAGCCAGGGTTCTTTAAGCAACATATAAATTATGCGATAAACTTAGCTGGTATTCAATGACAAAGGAAAAAAAAATTTCAGAAAACTCTATAATTGCTCCTTGGGCTGATAAAGAATAAAAAATGGTTAGCAGAGATTTACAACTTGAGGCGAGGTTAGCAGCCGTGTGAATTATAATTCCATGGGACTTGACAAGGAGGGCCTTGAACCCCGCCCAGCCTGTGAATCTTTGCCACATGGAGGGTAAGCGTTAACTCCTCCCAGGACCACTCACCTTGTGGGCTCCACTTGTGGTGACCCATTCTCTTTGGTCTTTGACAGCAGCAAGTTTTTGAAAAATATCTGTAAAGGAAGGAAATAACTCAAAGAGGGATTCGGAACTTAAAGAGGGCCATACTCCTAGAACCTCAGGTCTAAAGTATTGACGCGTGAGTGGAGAAAGGGCAAATGGGAAAAGAGATAACCCAGAAGGGACAATGGAGGGGTGTGGGACAAAGTTATTTGTTTTTAAATTCAAGAATTACCTCTCAAGCTCAGCTAGTATTTGTTATATAATACTCTTATAGTAATGAAATAAAGGAGATAGCAAAAAAGCAAATCTTCCCTTTCACATAAAGTTAAATGAGTTTCTTAACATCATTACAAGTTCAAAGTGAAAACTGCTTTTCAAAGATCCTCCCTACAAAGATTTCAGCTTTATAAAGAGGAGGGGGGAAACCAGCGAATGGGATGGACCCCGCAAGATTCCTCGGCTGAGGGAAACAGTTGTTCTCAAAGGAACTTCCTGGTGCCTAGAGCTCCCCACCTACCCTTCTCTCCCTGAGAGGGAGAATCAACACGCTGTCCTGTGAACAAACACAGGAAATCAGCCTGTTCACAAAGAAAGGGGGCCAGGTGCCCCAACAGCAGGAGGCCTCTGGCTTGTCAAACCTGAAGAAGATGGAAGGTGGGGCTGGGAAGAGCCTCCCACGAGAGAAGATTGAGTGACCAGGGGATAGGTCACACACACAGACCATTACTTTCACGTTATTGTCATCATATTAGCGTTTTGGTTTGATTTTTTTAACGTTCTGGATGTTCCAAATTTTTTGAGGTAGGTATCTTTATTAACTCAACTTTACAGATGAAAACTGAATGGCCTCTGACCATTTTAATAGGTATTAAAGGAGCCAAAAAGTATGTTTACCAAATTCTGCTGTTACAGAAATCTCTCTTCAATGAAAATCTTCTAAAACTTGATATTGGGTTTTTCAAGGTAGTAGCTGTGATCTAAGTCTCCCTTCTGAGTATATTTTGGCCCTGATTATAACAATTGGCATAGAGTGTGCATGGATACACTCATGAATATTCAAAGTACCCCTTTTCCTGCTGCAAACACTGAGTTGCTTATTCTAGCAAGTCCAGAGAGTTGGTTGTGACTCCCCAAAACTGCTTACATGTCATGTTGACCAGCTTGTCCACACTGTGCTGCTCTTCGCCATAGCCGAGGTACTCATTGGCCACAATCTCCATGTACTGCAGGAGGGACCAAACCGACAAGCAAGTCAGAAGACACGGAAAAGTACACAAGAAAGCAACAAGTTGTGCACTTCTAAAAATGACCTGTAGGTGGTGCAACAGAATCACCAAATAACAGTGCTTCTGGGTCCATTTCAATCGAGTGCAAAAAGGTGGTTGAGTTTCTGGATTCTTTCCCTCTCTTGCATGCCCTTAAGTCGAAGAAGGGACCATGTAAAAACTGTATGAACTCCTAAAAGTCCCCAAATAATTTGTAAATGAGTAAGTCTGTAGTGTAATTTAGTCTCTAAGTTACAAATAAGATGCATAATATATAGTACATAGAATTTGGTTTATTCAGTGTAACTTTTTGGTAGAATTTTTATAACAGATGTATTTTACCGATCTTATGTTTTATAATATCCTAAGTATAGCTAACCAGCATACAAGCAGATAGTACGAATCAGAATAAGGTGGGTACAGGGTAGTCTAATAATTTCTAACTATGGATAGCTGATAAGAAATAGGTACAGAAGAACACATTAACTTCTGTCATTATAATGGAACTTAAAGTGGATAAGAATATCATTTACAATATAATTTTATGAAAGACTATTTCATTAAATGAAGTATATCTCCAGCCACTTTTTAAATTCTTAAAAACAAAAGCTAGATATGTTGTATCGATTTCCCACCAATGAAAATATAATAAAATAAAATAGATTTAACATTAAATTGCCGTTAAACTTAATCTTCCCTTAACAATTCAGAATGAGTTTGCAGGGCCATAGGCTTATGATGAAAACCATTCTTTCTGTACATGCTATGGGTTTTAGGAGAATGGACTATCTCTGCTCAATGCCATGCAATGTTTTATCAAATTAATAAACCTAAATATTTTATTATCTCCACATATATTCTCCTGCTTACTTTCCCTCAGTAGTTACCAAAGCAGGACAATAAATGAAGTTAAAAGCATTCCTCACATGGTGATGCATTTGTCCAAATTTTAGCGAGCACAGTAATTCTTTGTGTTTGTGAGAAAGTTATAAACAGTTTCATAACCAATATTTTCTCCCGTCACTTGGTAAGTGCAAGGCTGAGACCTTAGGCCAGCCAGCCCAGGCCTCTTTCTTTTCCTTGCTAACTAAAGACTTGTGACCTTTTACAGTACTTTCTTCTTTCAACAGGCTGGGTAAAGTGCGCCCAATTAGCCAAACAAACTGTCACGGGCCAGGCCTGCCCTGCCCTAGCGCATCCTGCTTCACACTCACAACTCACACTCCCTTCCTCCCCTTGGTAGGCAGCCCAAGTCGCGGGGAGGGGTGCGAGGCAGCCATCTTCTGTCCCAGACCTGCGTGATCCTTTCCCAGAACCATGGCACAAAATGGAAAGGCAAGACCAGCGACCACAAAGAGAATCTTACCTGAGCTAGGTTCTCAATCCCACCCAAGGTATGGAGTATTTCCTAATAAAATAAAAACAACAGAATATACATGAAAAATGACAGTGGAGGGAAAAGTGTATTTTACATGCACCGTCTTTATTAAATCATGAGATTTAAAATTAGTTTATGAAGATCCACATTCTAACATAAATATGGAAAGCTTCAATGCTTGTCATTTCTACCACATTTAAGATAAACTGTTAATAAAAATAAAAGTGGGGTTGAGATTCAGAAAATGTAATTATGTGCAGAACTTCAGCCAGACTCCGCATCTTTTCACTTCCTCCCATGTCATCATAAAATGTCAGAGCTGGGAACTGTGAGATATCATTCCCTTCAACCTCTTCATGTTGCAAATTAGGAAAACCAAGACCCAGAAAGGTAAACCATTCTGCCTAAGTGACAAGTCGGGATGAGAAAGCAGAGTCGCCAAATTCCCAGGACCTTCCTCTCGGCCTCTGGCAGTGTGGCCCACCAAGCGGCAGCACCAGCCTCCCCTGGAAGCTGACCAGAGATGCAGAATAGCCTACTCACCCCAGACCTGCTGAATCACACTCTGAAGTTCAATAAGATCCTCAGGTAATTTACAAGCTCAGTAAAGTTTGAGAAGCAATGCTATAATCAACTAGGGTGCAGGGCTTCTCCTTAAAATGATTAGGCTAATGGTCTTCTTAAACCTATACCCTTCTAAACCAAAGCAGGGATAATCTTTGCAAAATGTCTCCTGATACAGGTCTTTAAATCCATTCCCCAATAAGAAGGCATTTTATTACACTTCTGAGGTTCCCCTAAAAGTGCTAATTTGGGGAAGAGAAGGAATGGGAGGCTGGAGTCATGAAAAGGACTAGCTTGAAACTCTATGAATAGTAAATGCTCTCAGGTTATTCACAGTGACATTTATTTTCAGGCCAACATATTTCTGGTGGCCCTAACCTCTTTAATTAAAGCTGTACTGACATCTCTCTTCTTGCCTGACATGCTCACAAGGAAATTATTTGAAATATAAACGTTAGCCATTGTGCCAGTTCTGGGAAGTGCAGGGGGATGCGTACGTGAGGTGAGAGGACCAGCGCAGTCCTACCAAGAAGCGGGCTGAGTGGGCAGGCTGGGGGAGGAGCCCCAGCCTCCTGCGTCAAGACTTCCTCATTCTGTGTGAAGTGAACTTGGAAACACTAAACATATCCAGGTTTAAATTAAGAATGAAGGGACATTTATAACTCAATTAAAAATAGTTCTGTGGCTCCCTACTAACTTGAACTCTCACCATTGCTACTCAATCTAGAAAAGCTATAATTAAAGACTATAAGAATATTGTACACATTATCCCTAGTTATGGCAGGATATTTTGTACATATAAAAATAAAAACAACATTTTAAAATTAATATTTATTCTACAGATATTACTTTCATTCCTGTTTCATAAAATTCCTGGGTTAGGCTCTGAAAAGGATACAGATGTGCAGATGACCAAGGTCTATTAAGAAACATGAAGTATTGATAGGTCTACAAATAAGGGGAATTTAAGACAGGATTTGGTCAGTGTTAGACGAAAGTTACACACAAAGTGCTATGATGCCCCAGGGAAGGGACACATTGTACCATGCTGAAAGGACCAAGGAAAACTTCCTAAGGGCGATGGCCTCAGGCGGGCTGAGAATGATGGGTAGATTTGTTGAGAAAACAAATCGGGGAATAGGGCAAGATAAAGGAGACTCCAAGCAAAGAGAACAGTACGTTCGGAGGTACGTAGAAACTATGTAGAAAGAATATCAAGATTTCTACAACTCTGCAGAGCACCTCCCTAACTCCATGGAGGGTATCATTGGAAAGCAGGATGGGTTCAAACTGCGGGAGGACTTGGACATGACCCTGCATTTGGACTTTGACATGCAGACCATGAAACCCAACGAAAATGTATGAACGAGGGGCTGATTAGAGTCAGCCGTAAGGACTTCCCTCTAGCCTTAGAATAAACTGGACAGGTCAAGTGTCACCTGGAAGCCCAATGGGTTGGCAGTGGCAGTGGGAAGGCAGATGGAGATGTAGGGACAGTCTTTCAAGTAGTATGATCAACTGAACAGGAAGACACATTGGAAGAAAGGGAGTAAGTAGAAGACATCACCTATTTGAGCGGGCGCCTGGGGGACAGGGACATGATTAACAAACAGGAGGAAGGAGAGCAGGACAGACCAGGTCAGAGAGGAAGACTGGATTTGGACATGCTGAGTTGCTGATGGCGTGTGCAGGTGGCAAAAAAAAGGTAGAACAGGCCATGAAAAATGAGATGAGGGCAAAAGGTTGAAATCTAACATAAAGGACATTAAAATTTGAAGCTTGGGATGAGAAGGCACCAAGGGAAAGAATAACGTTTAAATGATTGGTCACGGTCGTGGTCATTTTTAAATGCTTACCATGACAAGGAATATACCTATCCAATAACATTAACAACACGGGACTAAGCCCGTGTTTCCCGTACTATATTGTGGGAATGATCATTCTATTCTGCACAGTGGGTGGTATTATAAATTCTACCCCCCAAAAGGTTTCGTGATCAAATTCAAAGTAGCTTGGGAAATGCCAGGGGTTAAGTTAAACAGAGTTTAACGAGGTGGTTGATCATAGGACCCCTCAGAGCTTTTAATTCTGCTGCGCACGCTCAGTCCCCAATGAAAGAACTAGAGCACAGCTTTTCCTCAACATCATTCATCGAAGCACAATTCTTTTCACTGAATACTTTTTAACTACCGTGAAGCACTGCTTGAGAAGTGCTGTATGAAATATAAGAAGGGCCAAGAGGCTCTGTCCCTCTCAGAGAATTTTGTTGCTATGTACTCAAGAATTTACCCCTCATTTATGAAATAAACACTCCACCGCCTCTCCTGCTCCCGTGGAGTAGAAGCAGGAGACCGCTCAGAGACCCATGTATTCCTTGTATTTCCTTTGGTCACACCTGTGGGATTGCTTTAACCTGAGAGCATCAACTAGAGAAAAGCAAGACCACACGGTATGCACATACCTGGGCTTAAAAGGCTGGCTGCTGATCTGAAAAGTAAATGTGACTGCATGCTTAGACTACAGCGATGCCTCCTGTGTGCCCTTTCAGGCCTGGGCATTTTCTCCCTGGTCACAGGCTGCAGGGCCACTTAGACTGGGTTCTGTGCTTCTGAGCCTATGACCTGGAGAAAGCAGCCCTGTAGTCGATCAGACCTTCAGTTCAGTGTGCAAAACGTGAACAAATGTCCTTGTTCTGCCTATCCCCTGAGTTTTCCCTTAAAAAAAAAATGATACAATATTATAATACAGATAAAATGTATGACTAAAAAATGGAGCACACTGCATGCCAAGATGGGTGAAATTAGTGCAATACACAACTATTTTTTTATCACAGCCAAAAATGTCGTTGCCATCAGACGTGCTCATCTTGAACCTACTCGGCAATAAATCAGTGCTAAGAGCACTACTGTGAGCCCTTTATGCTGAACCACTAACACGATCACTTTCTGCGCAAAACTCAGCGCTTCCACACAGCCATTCTTCCATCTCGATTTTAAGGTCCCTCTATGCGTCGCCCTTTACTTACCTTCCCAGGAGTGACAGCAGCCGCTCTGCCAGAAAGCCTGGGCAGAGCTGAAGAGGCCCGCGCGGAGGCCGCTGAGTAGAAAGTGCTACGGCTGTGGTCCTCACACTCCTTGGTCTTTGTACCTCTTTACACTCTCAAACGTTACTCAGAACCCCAAACAGCTTTGGTTGACATGGGTTCTATCTATTTATGTTTACCATACGGCAAAGTGCAAGTGAGAAATTCTTAAAAACGCAAGAGTCCGCCGCACACGTTGCCCCCGCCGTCAGCGCCCTGACGGCATCACACCTGCCGCAGCCCCGGGAGAGCGCTCTGCGGCGCGCCTGCAAAGCAGGGCGAGCGAAGGGGCAAGCAACACCTCGGCGTTGTTTCGACGGTAGTCCTGGTCCTGTGGCACCCTAGGGAGGGATTCAGGGACCTGGAAGCAGTTCCCAGGCCGCACTCCGAGGACCATCATACTACTGTGTCACCGAGAGGGCTGCCCGACGGAGCCCTGGCAATGGGGGCAGATAGGTGTTTGTGAGCAAAGAACAGCAACGGCAGCAAAACGATGGCAGTTGAAGCCAAGTGCCAGAAAGACAGGGAAGAAGAGGATAAAGAAAAGGACTTTGAAAAAGTTAACAAGTATAAAAGCAAGATTTTAAAAAGGAGCAAGTAAACAATAGCAAAAAAAAAAAGAAAAGAAAAAAAACTGCTGAGGAAGCGCTAGGGGTCCTCGGGCAGCTGCAGGCCAGCAGGAAACGCGGCGGAAGGCGTGTGCCGCTGCCGAGAGGCCCAGGCCCGCAGGCGCCGCAGTGAGGCCTTTCAGCTAGACTGCCTTCTTACCGATTTCCACTGTAATCGTAGGTGGGAGCTTTTAAGATTTTCTCTTTACCCTTGATGAATAGTGTGCTGTGGGTTCACTGTGAGTCCAGCTGGACATCTACCTTTATGCTGCGTGGGACTCCAACTGTATCTGAAATCTCAGAATATATGTCTTCCTTCAATGACAGAAAACTCTAAGCAATTAGGGCTTCTCTTTCGCCCAGTGTTTTCTTGCTGGAATCTCTATTAAGCACGTAGGGAAGCCTCTGTGCACTGGCAGGCAACACCCAACCTATGGGCCACCAGTTTGCAGCATCTGGGTCAAGGAATGATGACTGAAGCACGACCCACCAGGGTCCATTTCAACAGCTCCCAGCGAGAGCCTTGTATACAGAATTCGATGCGCAAGTTATGCACTACATCAGTCCAGGTAGAAAGGAAGTGGGTTCAGCAGACATATCCTGACCTTTCAAAAATGTACTCACGAAGGTAAGATGGAAAATGTGAAAGGATATCTGGGTCAAGAAAAGGGTATTTTTACGATAAAAGAAGACAAAAAGGGAGCCACTGACAACATAACAAAGAGAACAGATAAAAGGGTAAACCTTGGCAAGAACGGGGGATATTTCTTTCAAAACAAGGAGAGAAGTAAAGTTGCATGGTAATCCAAATATTTCAAGCAACAAAGAGAAGGAAATAGGAGAGCTCCCAGGGGGACGTATCCAGATTTCCCTGTAAAACAGATGATGTAATTTGATGAGAATGACAGGTGCAGCAGGCGGTTTGGGTGTGAGAAGGGGAGATGGTTTGGAACAGCCGCTGCGCACGCTGCCATGCTGATTCAACAAGCGAGGAAAGGAATGTCTAGCTATGGCGGAGGCTTGCTGAGATTCCCCCGTACACCCCAGCCTGGCCTTGTGACTTTGGCCAGTAGTTCTTGGCAACTTAAGATATTAAATAGCTGCCTGCTCACATGCTCTTCTTTGTGAAAAGAATGCCAGGAGGAGAGATTCGGAGAGCATCCCCTTCTATGGAAAGACTGGAAATCAGCGAGAGATATCGTTTAATATGTGTTTTGGTCACGTAATCCCATAAACAAAGAGCTCAGTGAATTCTTTCCTTTGGAGAGCAGTACAATCAACCCTGTTTCAATCCATCAAGAACTAGATTAAGAAAAGAGATTAGCAGGGCATGATACAACCGTCGTCAACTTTCCGAACAGAACATCTCTAAGGCAAATATTTTGCTCCTTTCTGTAAGTCAGAAAAACTAGCTCTCCACCCTCCTCCATGAATACATATACAATGTTCTCATCCAATCGGAGACATGCTGGAGAATGAAAGCAGGTGCTATTAATAATTAAGTTGGAACAATGAGCACACACTGGAACTGAGCCAGGCAAAGTAGAACATGCGGTTCAGGCTTATTATATGTGACCCACACACAATTGCTAACGGCAGCTCAGGAATGTATGGAACACACAGTTCTGTATGGCTGGTCAGCAGGGAAATGGAAAGCTCCCAGCAAACCCTGGGCCACCAGGACGGAAAGCCATCAGAGTACGCAAGCCCCAAGTCCCACAGTCAAGTGACTGTGGTTAGTTAACCTATAATAACGCAAAGCCCGCCTAGAGTATAGAAGGAAGAAGCGGGTGATTCTTCTAAGCCACAAATGTGGAGCCACCATGACTCTGAGAAGACTCAAATCGGAGCAGGCTCTGTGGCTGGCCGATGCCAAAACACTTTTTTGGTTTCCAAACCAAGTTTGGAAAAGATGTTATCGGAGTAATGAAAGGAAACACATTTGACTCAAATAATAATCCATCGATAGAATCAAATCCAAAATAAAAGATCT
The DNA here is from genome assembly GCA_004026545.1 of Mormoops blainvillei. Classification (NCBI taxonomy): domain Eukaryota; kingdom Metazoa; phylum Chordata; class Mammalia; order Chiroptera; family Mormoopidae; genus Mormoops; species Mormoops blainvillei. The sequence continues at coordinate 34,371 of PVJD01010027.1, forward strand.
TCAGAGTGGCCTGAGCTTCCTCGTAACTTTACAGGACAGGACATACAAGGAGATACTTGTTATTGAAAAAAATAATCTATGAAAATTCCCAAAGCATGTATGAGTAATTAGAATGCTCTTTAGATATTCAAACTTAGCAAGGAGAGACAATAATGATTAATGAGCAATCTTGAGGCTTTGGGGCAGTGGTTCTCAAACTGCCGTCCCCTGACTGGCAGCGGCAGCAGCCCTCCCCAAACCTGCTGACTCAGAAACTGCCATCTTTATGGCATCCTGCAAGTGCTTCTGATGCACAAAGAGTTTAGGACTGCCCTTGGTGGAAGCAGCTATCCAGCAGCGTGGATTAAAGGAATAACTTCTGAAGTCCAGGTGAAGGGTTAGGCCAGCTTTTCTTTAGAGCCTTGCTGCTAAAGTCCTACGCCCTTGCTACTCAGTGTGGGCCATGGACCAGTGGTATCGACATCCCTGGAAGCCTGCAGAAACTTCGGCCTCGCTGCGCACTGACTGAAGCAGAACCTGCATTTCCAAGATCCCCCGGTGATTTCTCTGCTCATTAAAGTTTCAGAAGCACTAAACATTCTACTAACTACTGAGACCAGTGGGAGGCCCCTTGCTCGCCTCTCATTCGGGGGCTTGGGTTGGATTTGGGGAAACACATGGGCTCTGGAGCAGCTGCAAAAGCTGCAGGCCCTGCCCTTCCTACGGGCCTCCTCTGGACCTCCCTCAGGAACCCCCACTTCTCACTGCCGACTTTGACCTAGTGAGCTGCTTAGCCTTGAACATGCTTGAAGGTGTGGCCAAGCGCACACCTCTCTGAACTAACTGCCTATGGTTTAAAATGCCAGCTAATAATGAAAACATAGGCCAATGTGTAATCCACTTAAATCCCACAGGTAATATAGTAGAAATGTTCAGATTTTTTTTTTTTGTCCCCATTAAATCACTTCTCTATCTTTCTGAATAACAGATGAGATACTTCCCAAATTTGGAAGCTATTGGCTTGTGCGAGAGAAAACAAGTTAACACGTCTGCTTCAAACAAAAACCCACCAGTCTGGGGGTTTTTTTTCCCATCTTCATCACAAGGAAAAAGTATCTTTATTTATTTTCAACCAACCTGGTAACATGGATCCCTCATTAGCAGTCTCAGGCAGATCAACACTCTCAGAAAATGAATGGATGGGGCTCGATTAACCCACTCTCTGAAAGAAGAAAACAAGAGAGAACACGTTTGTTCATATTTAAAAGACCAACATGCCAGTTCACGAACAACACAGGACTAGGATGGAGAGTGAGGAACGTGCAAAGGAATAACCTTTGTTTATTGAAAACTTAATCTTCAGGGGAAACTGTTATTTGGGACTTAAACACTTGACCCATTTTAATGCAAAACATGTAAAAACCATTGCCAAGCTGAAGCAGAGGACCACAGGATCAAGTGGTTTACAATGGCCCTGCTGACGCCGGGCAGCCCCTGACCCAAAGAAATAGCTAGAAGGTCCAATGATTAGGTTCAGCTTAATAAGAATGGACACCCTAATAACTTAGTATCCATTTGAAAAAATAACACACATACAGTAGAAGAAAAATGTATTTTATTCTTACATGACCATGTTTACTTAGCAATGGGGTGTGTGCACACGCAGACACTAAGCAGCTTCTCAAGCCTTGGAATCAGATTGGACGGCGGCATCTTTGTGTCCTCTTCCACCTGCTTTTCCCCACAGCAACCGTGGAAAGCCCAGCTGCAGTGAGCTCCGCCATCGTGTCCAGGAAGCAGCACAAACTTAACGTGGAAGCTGTAAACCACCTCGAGCAGTTCGCAGTGTAGCTCATGGGTGCCGTTCTCACTGTTCTTGAAATTTTAAAATATCCCCTGGTACCCCAGGGTGTTCCCTGGAGCCCCTAAGGGCACTTCAGTGGGCAGCTTGGGTGCCTGAGCCTTAGGTGTTTCCCAGGACAGCCCTCTGTGGCTTTTTAACACTGGGACTTCCCAGAGAATTAGAAAGACGTTCCCTGAGGTGACATGAGACCAGTCACGTGCAGCTGTTCAAACCCAAGTGTGTGTCGTGGTGCAGATGCCACCAACATGGCATAGGCTGAATTCCTGAGCGGAGAAGCAAGGATGCTGAGAACTGGCGGGCACTGCAGCTTGCTGCTATGGGCACTGCCTGAGTCACCCATGCAAGGTGGTCCCTGCCAGATGGCATTTGTCTCACACTTGGTCCAACAGTGGCGCTTGTGCAAATGTTAGCAGAAACCTAAAATAAAAAGTGCCTGCTATTCCGTACTTAGCCAAGAAAAACTAAGGGAGTTATTCCAGATTAGAATCCACAGAATTCCTTCCTCTCTCTTGCACCTCCACAGCGGGGCTGGTTGTGCATCAGGCAAGGTTACTTTAAAGGTCTGCCCCCTCTGTCGAGTGAAGCAGTTACTAGCGCTATGATCTCAAGCCAACTCTTGCCTGGCTTGTCCCACGTTAATCCTTAGTGGTAGAATTCAGCTTCGTCTTCTCTACAGTCTGGAGAAACTCGACTCAGCCCACAAACCTGCACATCTCAAACCTGAGTGCAGAAGTCCCACCCTCCTCAAAGGCAGGACGGGCATCTGCGGTCACTGTCACTAAAGAGAGGTATCATCCCCCTACCCTCTCTCACTAACTGCACCGCAAGTGACTCGCCATTCCTTCCATCTACTAAGACTTAGCTCATGGGAAGGAGGCTGACAAACATGCTTTTCCCACAGCCTGATAGCACCAGGGATGCATGACTGCTTCTTAGAGATTAGAGTCCCCAGCAGAGGCCCAGCCCAGTGTGGAGAGGCTGGGCAAGATATACCAAGAGCACTGCTGGCTGAGAATTATTCTTCCTGCCATCACCAACACTCCTGGCTGGAGCTGCCCACCCTAGCTGTGGTCAACACTACAACCCTTCTCCAGCCCGAGCACATGAGAGTGACACTTTCCCTATGGAGGCAAACCCTGGTTTCTTCTGAAAATAAGGGTAGGACTCAACCTATTCCAGGGTTACTACTATCCCAAGGCAGAACTACCCAAGTCTACACTGCGGAGCTGCACTACAGTTCACTCCGACTTCCCCACATTGGGAAAAGTAACGCAGATTTGAAATCTTTGAATCTAAAACAATCGCCTACAGGAACACTCATAAAGATGTGGCTATTCTGAGGCAGGTCCTATTGGGGGAGAATACCTTTAATCTCTTTATCAGTAGAGCAGTGGTACAGGACTGCTTTTCCTTGCGGTGCTTGGGTGAGCTAAAGGCCACATGCAGCCCGGACTGCACTGCAAAGATACGCCCTACAGACCTACCAGAAACAGTGATTAAGGTGCGACGGCTGCTGGCAACCCAATGAGGTGTAATACTGATTGCTTTTCATTACTTAAGGAAAAAGCCATGGGACATATGTCGAGGCGATTCGTGGTACAAATATTGGTACACTTGGTATTATTCCTAATTATATGCAACCTTCATACAAAAGTTCATGGCCCTTCCAATATTTTTTCATATCAGAATAAATATGATAAGTTTTTTTGTTTCCTGCTCCTTCTTTAAAAAACAAAAAAAAAAAGGAAAAGATTCCACAATGGGTTTTAATTTTTTTTTTTAACTATTAAAGGCATGTAAATAAATGTTCCAGAAAAGTCACAGAGTTGAAAGTTCTATTCCAAGCAAATGGCATTTTTTGTTTTGCAGTTTTGGGACCAAAGCCCAAGCTATTAATATTTCTACATGATTTTGGCCTCCGCTGTTATAAATGTAAATAGAATTCCTGGTGCCTGAGTCCTCTGGCTTTTCCTCCCTGAGCACCGACCTCTGCGGGAGCAGTTGTCCCTTCCTTGGCTCCCAGCCCTTGACTCCCCACAAGAACGTGTCACATCGCATGGAGCTCTGGTGTTCAAGGGGAATGGCGTGTTCTGTAAGACGATATAGATCTCTGTTTGCCAAAAGTCGAGGGACTAGGAAACACACAACTCAGTGCCACCCAAGAATTGCAGAGAATAATAGTGACAGACCGCAATGTCGGCCTCTGTTTCACTGTAGCAGCAACTGCGGCCTCGAGGTGCTGAGGGACTGGCCCACAGCTGCATGGAGGTGCAAGCTGGTGCCTAACTCCCCGGCCACGGCTCCTGCCCTCCTCCTCTCTACCTAGTCCCACGCGAAGGGATGACTGAAGAGAAAGTGGCTCTTGTTATGGGAGCACGAATGTTCAGCCCAGTGGCCAGGGGGTCCTTTGAGGCAGCACTGAAAAACTGGTCTGTCTGCAAAGATAGTGTTTCCTGGGAGGATTATGTCCCAATATAGCACCCACGCAGCAGCAGATTCATAGCAGGCAAATATTTATCCCCTCTTGTGACTGAACTTTTGCCACAGCTTTCACAGGACTATTAATACATGGCAGCGTGATCAGCTCCCATGGCCTTTGTCTATGCCCAGCTGCCATGTCACTCTCAGATGACACCTTCTGCTATCAATATATAGAGAAGGAAGCGGGTTTCAAGCTGAAAAGAGAAAGGGTAGCTGGGGTTTCGCCTTCTCCTGTGGAAGAAGCCAATATGTGGTGTGAGCGTTCTGTGGAAAAATCAGTCACAAAGCTGTGACATAGAAAACTGAACAAAGCCGCACGCACGGAGATAAAGGAGAGCATCAGGTGGCCTGGCGTTAACTGAATCCTGGGGCGGATGCGAATGCCAGAGGTCGCAACCCAGACCCCCATTTGTAGTGAGCGTCCCTCTGCCCCGCACTCGGAGCAAGCAGCAGCTCCGTGGCTGGGCACCGCCTAGGTTCCCCATTCCGTGTCATTGTGCTGTTTGCGTGGACACGAACAGCAACAAAACTGCCACTTTTGACTCAAAATTTTAAAGCAGAGGAACTCAAGCCTGTTTCAAAAGAAATATTACCTCAAATTCTCATGACAGAGCCCTATTTTGGGGGGATAGTTGAAAGAGTAAAATTAACATCAAGACAGAAATTAATGATCAATGAATATTCAAGGAATCTTTACTCATTCCTTCCACCTTTCTTCATGGGACTTCGTTCTTCCTCTGTGTCTACCACTAAACCTCGCCCAGAACACGTACCCAATCAGAAGTCCATCCAAAGAATTATGCTGGTCCCTAAACTCAGAGAGAGAGTGAGCAGAAAGGACTGTCTTCTGGGTGTTTCTTCTAGATAGTTAATGAAGGTTTCAGAGGTAAAATGCTTTCAAAGATTTACTCATCATCTACTAGGAGCCAGGCAGTTACATGCCCAGGGATACAGCCCAGGACAAAAGCACGCACTTGTGTTCATGGCGCTTCCTCTAAAGGGAGACCACTCCTAATACACACACACAGGTAAAAAGGTATATCAGGTGGTGGCCGGTGAAGAACAACTAAGGTTAAGGGTGCAGAGTATACCGGGAATGCTATTTTAAGACACTCGGAGAAGGGTTCTCTGATCAGATTAGCATCTGAGTGAGTTAAGGAGAGCCTAGGTCAGAACAGCAGAAAAGTTGAGTATATAGTCCTTGGGCAGGAGTGCGGTGGTTTGTGCCAAAAATGGCAAGGAAGTCTGCAGGACTGGGGCAGAGTGAGCAAAGACAGAGTTACAGGAGGTGAAGCCAGAGAGAATACAGGATCCACGTCTGCAGGGCTTTGCAGAATATGAATAGGGACTTTGGACTTTTTATTCTGGAAAGTCAATGAAGGCTTTAGACAGAGGACTACCATGTTCTGACAGAGAGTTTGAAAGGATCCTTCCGGATACGGTGTTGAGAACACTGGGGAGCCAAGGATCAAAACAGGGAGCCTAGTTAGCCTACTGCAACGGGTCAAGCAAGAGATGATGACAGCTGGGACTCGATTACTAGGTGGGGCGGGGGGGATTAAAGTTGAGGGGAGGGCAGGCGGGGGAAGGAAAATCAAAAGTCCTGTCAGACATGTTAACTTTGAGATGCCCAAAGGAGAAGCCCACCAATCACTATGCAAAACAAAAGCTGAATTGTCGACGAGAGAGAGATATACTTCTAAGGCACAGTCTCGGAGCAAAGCTGACAGAGTCATTCAAGCACGGGTGGGCTTCCATTAGTGGGACTGTTGGAGGACTGGTTGATTTTACCCACGGGAATGTGGCTTCCAAATGTGCCCACCACTTATTGCCTGCTCTCAGGAGCTCCTGTACTAATGGAAAACTGTCACCTATTAATTTGACCAGGTTAAAACTGGTTATGGTTGTTACATGTGGCCTAAGAACAAGTTGTCCTTTCCTGGGAAGGTGGGAACAATTTTAGGACCATGACACATCCAAGTGAAAGGGTTTTGCAAGAAGCAGTAGTAACTATTAAAAAGAGAGAATATGATTACTGAAGTAATCATTTTTCTGTGGTGCAAAACTGAAAACAAAATTTAAATATACTTTGATTAATAAAAGAATCAGGTAATCAGTGAGGCTAAGGAGAAAAGAATGTCATTCAAGATTTGCAACAGGGTGGATATTTTGTCTGGCCAGCCACCACTGGGAGCAGCTGCTTTGCCTGATTAATGTTGGAATTATAGAACAACACAACTCATCCAGTCAGGATGGAGGAATAGGTAAACACACTTCACTTCCTTGCAAAATTATAGAAAAAAATACAACTAGATCACAAAACAATTACCACTGAGAACCATCAGAAAATCCAGTTGTATGGGAGTCTGACAACCAAGGATTTAAAGAAGCTACATTCATCCAGACGGGTAGAAGGGGAGGAGACGTGGAACTGTGGAGATGGGGAGAGAGGTGCAGAGGTGCCGTGTGGCATGGAGAGGAAGCAGAACAGATGGTCCCACATTCACAGGTGGAAGATAAAAATCAGGAGGGATACCTCAGGAACGAGGGATCCTAGCCCCAGGCTGGACCACACAGCCCAAGTTTCTAGCACCAGGAAGGTAAATCCCCATAACTTCTGGCTGTAAAAACCAGTGGGGGTTGGGAGCAGCAGAAGAAACTGCTGGATTTTGAAAGGAGTCAGGAGACTCCTTTTAAAAGGCCCACACAAACTTAGGACTTACGCAGACCCACTCCCTCTGGGATTCAGCACCCGGGCAACAGCTGGAAGGACACCAATCACATATGGGGAGAAAGTGAAGTGACTGGAAACAGGGCAAGTGCCAGGAGACAGCTTCCTCCCAGGCAAACTTCCTAAAGCCAGACAGCAGCATTGTGGCCTCTTCTGAGCCCTCCTCCCACACAGAGCACAAAGCAGGGAAGCGGGTCACCCTACCCTGACGATTACCTAAACTCTACCCCACACAATTTAGAGGTGCCTTTTCAACAACAGGCCACCCTTCTAAGACAGGGAGTCAAAGCAGCTCTATCTAATACACAGAAACAAACGCAGGGAGGCTGTCTAATTGAGGAGACAAAGAAATATGGCCCAAATGAAAGAACAGAACAAAACTCAAAAAAAAAGAGTTAAACGAAGCTGAGATAACCAACCTATCAGATGCAGAATTCAAAACACTGGTTATCAGTAGACTCAGAGGACTCATTGAGTATGGCAACAGCATATAAAAGACCCAGGCGGAAATGAAGTTTACATTACATGAAATAAAGAAAAATTTACAAGGAACCAACAATGGAGGGGATGAAGCCAAAAATCAAATGAATGATTTGGAACATGAGGAAGAAAAAAGCATTCAGTCAGAACAGAAAGAAGAAAAAAGAAATAAATAAAATGATGATAGTCTAAGGAGGCTCTGGAACATCTTCAGACATACTAACATCCAAATCATAGGGCTGCCAGGAGGAGAAGAGGAAGAGCAAGAAATTCAAAACTTTTTTGAAAAAATAATGAAAGAAAACTTCCCTAGTTTGGTGAAAGAAATAGATATACAATTCCAAGAAGCACAGAAAGTCTCAAACACATTGGACCCAAAGAGGACAATACCACCTAATATAATTAAAATGCCAAAGGTTAAAGATAAAGAGAGAATCTTAAAGGCAGCAAGAGAAAAGCAGAGAGCTACCTACAAAGGAGTTCCCATAAGAATGTCAACTGAGTTCTCAAAAGAAACTGTGCAGGCTAGAAGGGACTGGCAAGAAGTGTTCAAAGTGATGAAAAGCAAGGACCGACAACCTAGATTACTCTATCCAGCAAAGCTATCATTTAGAATGGAAGAGCTGATAAAGTGCTTCCCAGACAAGGTAAAGCTAAAGGAGTTCATCATCACCAAGCCATTATTATATGAAATGTTAAAGGGACTTATTTAAGAAAAAGAAGATAAAAACTATGAACATTAAAATGGCAGCAAATTTACAACTATCGACAACTGAATCTAAAAAATTACACAAACAACCAGAACAGGAACAGAATCATAGATATGGAGATCGTTTGGAGAGTTATCAGCTGGGAGGGGGAAGGGAGAGAACAGGGGGAAGGGCGCAGGGATTAAGACCCATAAATTGGTAGGTACAAAATAGGGATGTTAAGAATAGCATAGGAAATGGAAAAGCCAAAGAACTCATATGCACAGCCCATGGTTATGAACTAAGGTGGGCGTTGCTGGAGGAAATGGGGGTACCGGATGAAGGGGGGCAAAGGGAGAAATATTGAGACAACTGTAATAGCATAATCAATAAAATATATTTTTAAAAGAAAAGATTTGCGTCAGGACCTTGGGCTTGTCCCTGACCTCTCAGCTACCTTATCTGTCAAAGGAGGCTAGACTGAATTTTTATTTCAGGATCCATTCTACCTACATAATTCAATGTCATTTTTTGTATATATGTACACAGATACGTGTGTGTGTCTGTGTGTACATTTTAAGTTTGGGATTCATGGGTGTCCAACCCCGGGCCTGTGGGCCACATGCAGCCCAGGGTGGCTATGAATGCAGCCCAACACAAAATCATAAATTTACTTAAAACCCCTTTTTTTTTTGCTCACCAGTTTTCATTAGTGTTTGTGTATTTAATGTGTGGCCCAAGGCAATACTTCTTCTAGTGTGGCTCAAAGATGCCCAAAGTTTGGACACACCTGGCTAAATAATATTTCAGGGGAAATAAAAGTTTAAGAAGTAGATATTTGTTCCAAATTAAGTGATGGGAAAAAGAGGAATCATTATTCTTGCTTGAAGATTACACGAGATCCTAGGTTCTTAAAACTTATTTTATTCCCTTCTACATATAAAGTTGTGAAACTTAGAGCAAAAAAGAGACAAAGGACAAGATTATAAAGGATATTCAGTCAATGATTCAACTCTTTTAAAAATTCTACTCTGGATAAAAGCAGGATATGGTTTCATATGCATATAATAATCTTTCATATAAGTGAAGAAGAAAAAGCATAGAACTAAAAAAATTAGAAGCAAATATAGCAACAGATAATATAGCTATTTTTAAGAGTGATAGAAAGGTAACTTTTCATTTTTTATAATTTTCTGTATATTTCAATATTTTTTCAGTGATCAGAACAATTTAATGCAATGAAATTCCACTTTATGAAGACTCTCAGTCTCCATGCTCTTCAATAAAACCGTTATCATAGGGTTTGAGTTGGGGATGAAAGACCCAAGCCCTTCAGAAGCACAGTGTATAGCGGGGAGGGACACAAGTCCAGGGCCATAGGAGGGAGGGATGGGGCAGGGCCAGCTGAGGGGCCAGAAAGGGGAAGATGTGGGGCAGCATTCTTCAGGTGAGGGTGCGCATGGGTCAGGGCTTAGAAGTGAGAGAGAGTAACTTTCCAAAAACAATGAGTGGTTCACTCTGAACTTGGTGAGCCCAAAGGATGCAATGGGAAGGACAAAAAGATGAGGTGGAGAAGGAACAAGATCTCAAGAACTCCATCAACCAGCTAAGGAACTAGTTTTACTCTGGCCGTTATATGGTTTTTAATTACCTAAAGACCCAGTCCTGAGACTTTTGGGGACCTTAATGAACCTTTATCTCTATCCAATTTGGGGGGCTGGGTAGAGACCTCTTGGGCAGGTTTGAACAATTTGATAGACTTTACCAAGGTGACCAGCCTTCTCTTTTCCTAGTCAAGGAGGAAGCCTTCGAAGGCCCCTGTTGGCCTCTCTACCAACTGATGAGACAAAAATTACAAAAAAGAGCCTCTCTGCATCAGTTCATGTATTTTTAAGACCTTAATCAAGACATTGAAGAGATGGCCACTGCACCCTAACTTCTCGTCTTCCCCTCTTACCTCCCTGAGACAGGGTCTGGATAGCCGATGCTGAGGGTCAGGTAAAGTTCAAAAGAAGAGGCACTTGCATCAGACACATGCCCTAGAGTGGACATGAAGAGCAAAGATCTGAGTAGTAAATAAACAACCACGTAGGTCCTCTTGGTGAGCTGGGTCTGCGAAGTTCCCAGAATACTTCCCATAGCATTTCTAACAAGACTGTGAGGTTTTGGCCAGATGCTGTTCCCAAGTTCAAGCAGTTCTTGAGTTCTTATATAGAGTGTAATGTAATCTTCCCAATCTACACTTCCTACAAACTCATTTCCAAAATATTTCAAATTTGCAGTAGACATTTCAGAAAATGTGACATAAAATAATAAGGATACAAACTTGTTTTTATCAAAAAAGTGACTGCATTTTTGAACAAAAAGAGATCATGTTAAATGCATCAGTTGGTTCTCTTTTAACTGAAATTAGAGAACCTAGGGCATCTTCGCCTCTACAAAAGTTTACAGGTGCAGGAAGAGGGAACACTCTGGCAATTCTAGAGTAAGTGCATCAGGAAGAAGCCACTTAAAAGAATGCACTTTGAAATAACACCAAATTTCAATAAGCACATCCTCAGGTGAGGATTTAAAAAATTAGTAAGAAAAACACCAAATTTCACATTATATAGGGGCATGATTCCATCAAAATATTATCTTAAAAAATAAATTATAAAACTAAGACACAGTTTATCTTACCTTTAACAAAATTTAAGTTATAACTGTAACTCAGTAACTAGAAAAAAGTAAGAATAGATTCTGCTGACATCTTTAGGGATACTGTTTCTGGCAAAATCATATAATGTTGTCCAATATTCTTGAATTCACTTTTGACTTTTGCAACATAAAATGGTTCATTTTTGCAAATATGTTAGAAAGATTTGTCAATTTTTCCTAATGGCATCTCCTGATCTTTGTTATTTAAAATATGCTTTTTTGAAGTTCCAGTTTGTCCTCTTCCTTCTTAATACTCTCTTCTTCGATTCAGGGTTACTTTAGCCAGATTCACAAGTTCATTTCACAAGTAGGTTATGTTATATTTGCATTGTGCTATAGAATCTTCACATTGTCTGGCAATCAGCAAGAAATAAACCAACAAGGAGGGAGCTCAGAGGAACGATAAACAGAAGAGATATTTGAGTAGAGGTCAATTTTATAAGTGGTCAGTTACTTGGGAAATACGTCCAATTTGTGACAACTCTTACTTCTCTATAGAACTTCATAACAACCTCATCTTGGATACCAAGCACTCTCTGTACTTTCTTTGTAATGTCCTCCAGACAAAACAACAGACTCCGCTACAGACGAATGATGCTATGGCAGAAATAAAAGTTGGAAGATCAAAATTTGCCCCCATGCTCTGTCACACATCAAGATTCAGTACCACGTGTAACCAGGAGTAAACTTAGATTCGGAGGCGATACTTTACTTGCCCTTTGAGATCTGCCATGAGGTGTTTACAGTGTTACCTTATCTGACTCTGGATTAACAAATCCTGTTTCATTTCAGAGGCTGCCTGACAATCTCATTTCTGAGAACAAGGCAGTATCACAGGTCAATCTTAGGAAAAGAACCCAGAAAAGAGGTATCTAGAACTATGGGTCCGTTGAGGAGGGAAGAATAGAAGAGGAACGACAAGAACATCAACTGGGCATAAATCAAGAGAGGAGTTGGAAGGGCTCACACTAGTCTAAATTCCGTCTAAATTCCCAATCAGCCACGTTCTCGGGGTAAAATGTTATGGCATAACATCCTGAATATGCCGATCTTGTCTTCAGCCAGAAGTGGGCCAGAGTCCATACCCCCAACCTCATCCAGCCCTTGGTGGTTTTTATATAATTAGTTTGCCACATTTTCCTTTGTATTTGGATAGCAAATAACTGGCTGCCCAGGGTAGATTCTGAGTCCCTAGAAAATAAGGGACCACACATCTTATTTGTCTTTGTATTTTCACCCACTCCTCCTCCCCCACCATTTGCTGTGTCTCTCTTCCTTGCACATAGTAGATGCTCAACCATATCTTTGTTGAATTGAATCCTAGCCTTCCAGTCAACATTATCTCTGATGTTCACAAAGAAAAGGCATAGTTAGCCATACCAGAAAAGGTCCTAAGATATAATTCTCCTGTAAGGCTAAAGTTAGGGGGAAAAGAAAAATAAGATAGTCCAGCCAACTTACCAAGGTTATTTGGTGTGAGAAACAATAGAAGACCTTTAGACTTAAGTCCTCTTTTACCCAACTCTGCTTTTAGAATAGAACTGAACACATCAATCTGTCAGCAGCTGAAGGATGATATAAAAGGATGTTCTTGATGTTTAACATTCCTAAATTCCTTCTCATACTATGAAAGCAAAAAGATCTATAATCATCTCTTTCTGGTCTGAAGATTTCCAGACACTGCTCATACTGCAAGCCAGTAACACCATCCAATATAAGATGCCTCATTAATCACTAAGAACTTAAAAAGGTCCTGACAAGAGATCTCTTGACTTCAGAATTGTTAAGATCATTTTACTGGTGGATGCCAGCCCTTACTCAATTATTTTCCATAACAATATCTGTATCTAGCGCCTTCATTGTAGGGACACAGTGAGGTCTTTAGTACAGGAAATCTGCTTCCTTTCCCAAAGTACCAACCTGACAAATACCCTGCTAAACATCCCTTGAAGAATCCATGATAGTTGTCATCAAAACATATTAAAGAACTTCATTTGCTAATACCATTTCAGGCACAATTATTCTGCTACTAATCATTGTTCTACTCTGTTCAAACTCAAGAGAAACAATCCAGGACAATTTAGGTCCTTTGCAATGTTCATTAATCTTTCAAATATCTTTGCATATATTCTCAAGACCTAAGCATGGACCCCGTCACATAACCTTGGTAAGGATTCTAGGCTTCTTGTGTCATCTGAGTCAGTCTAATAATCCTCTGCTTAAACCAAGTACAAAGGCATGACAGATGCCATCCCGATCCTCAACTGCTTTCACTGTCTAGTACTTAAATGTGCAATACTAAAAACCCCATGCAAAGGACCTAATCATTAGACCACCACTTATGCACGTATTTAGTAGCTGAGTCGTCATGGAGGACCTGTCAGGGTAATGTTCCACTGGACCAAGGGAGAGCTTCGCTTCAATCAAGGCATTGCATTATTAATATCACTCCTGTTTTCCAGAATAAGAGTAATTTTTTTCTCATCTCACTGGGACAGAAGTCAGTTATCTCAATCAAGTCTCAAAGTGGTGGGGAAGATTCAAAGTTTTCCGAGGCATCTTTTCAGCCAGGGCTGGTGGGGAGAGGGTCTGGGCCTCCCAGAAAGGGTAGAAGACCTGGTCCTACCACGACTGACTTCTGGGAGCCTCCTTCATATCTGGCAGCCGCAGAGCCAGGTCTCACTTCCAGCAGACCAGAATGGAGAGGAATTCCAATCCTGACAGCAACCCAGCAGCAGTTAATGGCTCACCAAAAACCCCTGACACTTGTGGGAGAGAATCCAGAGGGCTTGCTAACTGTTTCTTCTCTCTAGCTCCACACTGCAGCTGTGTAAAGACGAGCGCAAGCAAAGGGAAGAACATTTGACTTGGTCCTGGGATGAAAGGTCATCATCGCTCTGTGAGTGGATGTTACACACTCACCCTTTCGCCTAATTCCTAAAATGGAATTAGTCCTTGTATGGACCATCAAAGTGGACTGTGAGGATGTTGCCGCATGTTGCCCAATGTCTCCCTTGTAAGGACCCAGACAATTACCACCTCCCAAACTCAAAACAAGGAAAAGAGTGTAACTTTGGTGTTTCTCATTTTACCTCATTTATCATGAAATTCCACTAACTTCAGTAGTTAACCAGAGTGATTTTAATGAGATTGTCTGCAATGCCTATTTGTCCCTCTCCTTCTAAATGGCCTTTGCTCTATTTTAATTATTAAATATGTTATATTCAGTCTTGTAAACTGCCTCAAACCATATGCTAGAGATGAATATATTACGCCATTCTTGGGTAAAGATCGGTTTGTTTTTCCTGGGACAATCTTACCTGCATATGAGTCTATTTTTCACCAAGGCTGTAAAGATCTCCTGAAATAGTTTATGCTGGGGATGTTTGCTGAAATTCCTCTCATTCTTGTAGTTTATACTGAGATAAAAGAAATAGAAAAGTATTTCATAACAAAAATTATTTAGGCTGCTTCAAAGTTACCAAAGAAAGATCACCTGTAGTCATGCAAATGTTAAAGGGTTCTTGGATTTTAATATACTGCCAAAGGCAAGTTTCAGTTGTTAAAACAGGAAAAAGAAATTCAGTTATAAAGTTAATAGTAATGATTACAGTCAAGCATATGTATTTCATTTTACCACATTAACTAAAGTATGCCCCACAAACACTTAACAGCTAAAGTTGGTCAGACGAAGGAAAAGCGTATATGGAGAGAAAAATGATTGGGGCACATTATCCAGACAGCTGTGCAATAGAATCCCCTCCCTTCCATTTTCTACCCACCACGACCTCATTGGCTGCTATAGCTATTAACTGGGTGGCTGTCATACGTATTTCCTTGTAGATAGCAGGGATTTCTTAAACACCAGCTACACTGCATCAGCTGTGAGACTTTTCGTGGTTGCTGATTGTGTATGTGTGTGGGTGTTTAACAAAGTCTTGAGATAGTCCAGCTTCGGCTTCTTTTTTCTGATATTACAGCAATTAAAGAGGCTAAAAACACCCCAAGACGTTCCACCTTAACTGGGAGGGGATAAGCGACAGTGCACCAAAGGGCCACGTGGCTGCAGACGAGTGATGCGACACTTGTGTGTGGGTTAAAGTAGGCCAATTTTGAGGTCTAGGCCCAATAAGTCATAATTTCATAAACATACCACCTCCCAGGCAATCTCTGGACCCTGGCACTGCCGCATGTACCGTCCTGCCTTCGCAGGCATCAGGCAACAGTGGGTCATTGCCCTAGGTAGCTGAGGGTGACAATGGTGTCTTAGTACATGGACACTGGCAGACTGAATGTGTAACAATTTTTTAAGAAGTTAGTGTTCTTCACTAAAACTATATTTTTAAAATATGAACTCGTAATATCACGTGACTTTTGTGAACTATTAAATTCACTGTCATACAATGACAGGAAAACGAAATCTAAGCCAAATAAACAACAGATCATTCTAGGACATTCGTATTGGTATTTCATGCCATTCACTATTGACGTGGCATGCCGAATGACCTTAGCACATTGTAAAACTGACAGAACCAGCTCTTGGAAGGGGAGTGGCCCACGAGAATGTGCAGCTTCTAAAAGGTCTACATGGTGACAGCAGAAACAAACAGGGACCGACACTTTCAGTGTTAAAGGTGAGATGCAATCTCTTCATCTGAAACCCTGGGCTGTTTGGACAGCCACCATCTGTAGCCACCACACCCGCTCACAGCAAGGGGCTCTTTCACGTCTCCTCATGGCTGATGAGGTATGGCAGACCAGAAGCTGAAGACAAAACTTGGAATGAGCCTAGTCAGGTCAACAACGTGGAGCCACTTCCTCATGGAGCAAATGCCAAATGTGTGTCATCGGTGTGTCCTGAAGCTCCTCCTAGTTGCCTTCACCGGCAGCCATACGTCTGTCACTTACACACTGTTTCTGTAATGGTTTAAATGGTTCTGGAACGGTTTAAACACTCACTAAAAGTGTTAAGAACCCTCAAGGTAAATTTTGAAATGGGTTTTAAATTTTAGCTTCCATGATAAACTTACATAAGGCTTTGGGCTAATTAGAATGGGTTGCTAAAGGCAAGGGAGATACTGGAGTTCTTACCTAAAATTTTCAAGTTCAACAGCTTCTGTGGACTCGTGCCACTGACCTCGAGCCCTGTGTCCACCATCCTTGATGGCAGGCTCAGACTTCGTCATGCTATTCTGGGCACTATCGAAGTTAATGGCTGGAAGCTACAGAAATAGAAGCACAGAGTTCATGAGGATAACAGTTCAGCACCGGATAAAGAAAGTAACAAAATGGGGGAGAGCGGGGGGAGCAAGTCTTTTCAAACCAGTAGTTAACAAGACAGCTATGTCAAACGGAGGGGTTTTCCAAGATTTCCAGAGGTTTAAACACCTCTGACAAACATTTACTCTCTCTCCCTTAGGCTGTTTCATTTTTCTTTACACCTTGTAACAGCACCTGTCATATCTTACAGTTATTTATGTACTTGCAGCCTCCCTTAATTAAAGTGTCAGCCGGAAATGGGCAGACACTGGTCTGTTTCTGTTCACTGCTATGTCCTCAGCACCTCAAACAGTGCTAGGGATAGAGGTCTCAGAGAGGCCTAGGCATTACGGGATGTTTGGAAGTGTCTCAGGTGATCCAAAGGTGCAACCAGGATAGAGAGTTTGGGGATCTAGCTAGAACACTCTCGTATAGAGTGGCCCCAAACTGCGAAGTCACCATTCACTCCTTCCAGCCATTCATTGTTCGACGTTTACCAATCATACACGCTACTTGCCAGGTGTTAGGGATATAAAGGTAAAGAAGATTCTATCACTTTTAATTTATCTGAACATCATGAAAATATATTATAGAATTCACCATAAGAAAAGTATAAGGTGCTTAAGTCAACCACAACAGCTTGAGCATATTCCATTTACTCTATGAACTGGTAATATTTACATAATAAATTCTCAAGTTATCAGCACTGAAAGAGTTTCACTTACCAAATATTTACCTACAACTGGGACAACCTTGAGAAATGTTTCTTGTTACACAGTAAAACTGAACATATTGCAAACAAATAGCCTATTCTTTCCGAAATACAAACAAGGGATGTTCTATAATTAGCTCATTCACTGCATATGAAATAAGTAGAGCATAATATAACAGAATAAAGGATCCAATATTCAGTAAATTGTTCCATTATACATATTATAATTATCAAATAAAGCTACAATATGTTGTACTTGTCTTATTCCATCAAAGTACTTGACAGAAATCTGCATAAAGACATTGTTTCTTTATCCAAAGAGAACACATCTGACCTCCCATAAGGCAGTCAGCTTAGAGAACAATGCATTATAACAAGGATATTGTTAAATAGCTAGCAAAAAGAAAAAAAACCCCACAAAAACAAAAACCCCAAAATCCTTCCTCATCAAATGCTAGCCGCAGTTGAATTCTCTTAAAATATTAATAATAAACATTCCATCCTATAAAAGAGGATATTGTCTTGTGGTAGTTGTAGATTGGCCCACTGAAGTAAATACCATTTCGTAGATGAGACATCTGAGGCACTTGCCTAAGGGTCACACAGCTAGCAAGGGGCAGAGCTGGGATTCAACTCCAGACAGCCTCCCTCCCTCTCCAACATTCTCAGTCCTCCAACCCCTATTAATGTATCTCCAATAATGAGAAACACTCTTCAGTCAGCCCATTTGCTTTTCAGAGTTCTGCTCTTCCCCCAGGTCACCTTCATACTGAGATGAAACCCTGTCTCCTCATGTTCTGTCCATCTCCTCGTCCAGCATCATCACCTTTCACTATATTTAAAAGGACACAATTGTTTCTTTAAACATGTCAGGTGACTAGTTCTCTAGGGCCTTCCCAGACTCCATACTGTGAGGACAAACAATCCTGTACGAAGGCCTTCCAACAACAAAGAGCACCACCTTGCCAGCCTCGTGGCGTGAGCCACCTTGGCGGTGGACCCTCCAGCCCCAGATGACATTGGCAAGACCACAACCTAGCTGACACCTGACTGCAGCCCCATCAGAACCCGGAGCCAGGACCATCCAGGCAAGCTGCTTTGAATTCATGACCCACGGAATGGGTGAGGGCCAATAAATGACCATTGATGCTTTAAACCACTAAGTTTGATGCTTGCTGTGCAGTATTTGATGACAAGTCCACCCTAAAATAAAATAAGAAACCACAAGTCCATACAACATAAATAAATGAGTGAATAAACAAAAAATAAAATGGAATAAAACTCGCCCCAAGTTCTGGCTGCATCAAACAGGCCACCCAACCCGGAAAGGACCCTGGTGTCTGACCTCCCCTTGCCTTGGCTTGTGCTGCAGGTTGCAACTCCCGACTGCCTTTCACGACTCAGCTCGAACAGCCTCCTGGGGAGCGCCTGCCCAAGCATCCTGGGTTGCGCGGTTCTCACTCCCTGGTGGCCTTACTGTACGGATCTCTTTATAGCACTTATCACGGTTTAGTGCGACGTCTAGTGCACACATCAGCCTTTCCTCCTCGAATCCAACCACCCTGAGGGCAGCATCACATCTGCCTTTCTTGGCGTTCTTAGTGCCTTTCACAGAGCCTGGCACATAGTACGAATTCAAATGTGAAGCTGTTCATTTTGTCCAGTCTCTTTGCCAAACTGATTCATCTGGTAAATTACCAGCAGCAGAGTTCGTCTATTAGCATGTTTGTTGCAGATGCATTGTTTGCCCCATGATGTGTGAGACACAGGGGTGTAAGTAAGCAGGTCAGCCCTGGCCTCTGCCCTCAGGGAGTTTACAGATCCCTGAGAGCAGAGGAGGGGTTAAACTAGCATAAGAACAAGCTGCAAAATTAGTGAACAAGAGTTTGTTGTGCTGGAAAGTAAAGATAATAGGGTGGGCCAAGGACCAGGGTGCTAGGCAGATTTGTACACAGTCCAGAAGGCACAGAAAACTGTATGTGCTTCTTTAGAAACAGAAAAGGTATCTGAGCAGCTTGAATAATATGAGTGTAAAGGAAAGAGAGCAAAGAATGAAGCAAAGGGCCTTCCTAAAATTTTGATCATGTCACTTCTGCTTGGAAAGTTCAACATTCCCTGCTGCTCATGGTATCAAGTACATTTGTAGATGGGCCTTCAGACACTGCACAATTTCTTCTAACTCTATCTATCACTGCTTCCAGTAGAAATGTCTTGTCACCATTTCGCTTCAATGCTTATTTTCTTTCCTTCGGTTATCTCATTATTTTATTCACTTCGCCTCGAATGCCTTTTCCATCATTCTACTGATGGAAAACCAGCCCATTTTCCAAGAACCGTCTCCTTCCTGGTGACTCAAACTGAAAGTCGGCTTCTTCTGTTCCCTCAAAACCCATAGGCCCACTGTCTGTGCCATTCACGGAGGATTCATGTCTTGCCTTGTCAGGGACGAGGGTCGCCTTTCCCATGCCCAGCCTGTCAGACCGCAAGAACAGTACCTTATACTTTTTCTTTCCACAGTATCTATCGAAACCTCTTATTTCAAAGGCATTTAATTGATATGTAATGAATAAATTTTTCTTCTTTTTTTTATTGCAAACCAATTTCTCAGCTCCCTATGTCATTAAATGTAGGGGGAAAACCGAAATTCCAGCTCTAGGTAGATAACGTCAGGATCTCTGGAAACCCCTGGAGAAAACTCCATCCAACTTTGTGACAACCCTGGAGCAATTCTTTTCCTTGAATTATTTGGTTTTGCTGGGTGATGATTATTCTAACCCTGCTTATAAGGACGGTGGCCGCCTACATCTGCCTCAGTGTGTGTCTGCCCCCACTTCCGTCACCCTGTGGGACTGTCCTGTGGAACAGCAGAGTCTACTGTGGTAAAGAGCAAACAGGACCAACAGCGAAAGCAGAACACTGGAACACAAGGAAACAATGAGGAAAGTGGCTGGGCTCATTAGAGATGCAGACGAGGGACATTCAGTTCTTGCAATTCTCTGCTGGAACCCACAAAGTCGATTTTTCTCTGCATCAGTTAATTGGCCATCTTGGCCCATTTACAAATAACAGGCCAGGACTTGCTGGAATAGAAATTCAGGTGAGTGGGACTTAACCCCAGGTTTCCGTTTTCAAACAGACTGCTAAAATCTCAGAGCTAATGTGCGGCCCACCCACATATTTTGATGGGCAGTCCCGCCTGACTCTGACTCTGCTCTGCTCCCAACTCGTTTCTTTCTTCTTTGGCTCTGGTTTTAATTAATGAAAACCTGCCATGCTTCGTGTGTCTTTATACATCTCCTTATGCTCTTCCTGGAACAAGCAAGATATAAATAAACTCTTGATTTATTCTCTCCAATATTTTTCTTCTCCTACTAATGTCCCTACATTATTTTATGTAAAGGAGAATAAGGTGTTCGGAATAAGATTTATTACTTTCAAATTAAAAATGCATGAAAGTTTTATAAACAGAATTAGGAATGCATCTCGGGAACCCCAGGACCTGCGCATAGTTGAGCATAGTTATTTTCACTTTTTTCTTAGAAACATCTACCCTCTTAATAATTCAAATATTACAAATATGCATTTTTGCTGCATGTGAAATACTTTACAAAAAAGGTGTATGCCGTATGAGCTGGTCAGACAACAGACTGCAAATTGTAAAACTGGTGAAGGGGGAGGGAAACCATGAAGCTCACTTTAGTTAAGCCGGCCAGGTGTGAAAGCGGACAGACTCGGTCTAGTGAGCAGGAGCTTCAAAGGTGGAAAATTACAGCCAAAAGCCACCACTGGCGACTCTTTCACCCTGGCCAGAGGGCTACTATACCAACTCATGCAGTAACCCAATTCTTAAGACACAGTTCAATTTGGCAAAAGCTGACCAAGAGCTCATGGCAGAGAGGACACAGTGAAGCAGAGGCAAAAGTCAAAGTTGCTGGCATTGGGAACTCTATCATCTTGCCAGGGAATTAGCCACGTAGACAAGTTTCCAAAACAAGGGAGAAAATAATGCTACGAGTGAAAGAGGGTGCTTTCAGCAGAAAGGGGTTCACTTCTAGAATGTACGATAAAGGAAAGCTACCTGTGGAGGTGGCATCATTAGATTTGAGTCTTGGAAATAGGTAAGATTTTATAGGAAAGAAATTTGGGAGAAGGGAATAGCAAATAAAAAGAGGTCTGACATTAAGGTAACATCTTACAGCGAGAGAGAAGGGAACTACAGCCAAAGCTGCACGCTGAGTCATCCCGCTACCCTGCGAAGGAAGAATGCGCCGGATTCGGGGCAATCGTTCGTGAAGCATTGGGAGCAATGAACCAGAAGGGTAACTAAGCAGTGTCCAGGGAGACAAAGGGCAAGGTTGACTGCTGAAAAAGGCAGAGGGGAAGAAAGGGGTTCCTGGGGGGTGGTAGCATTAATAACAGAGAAGGAGCTGATAGGAGAAAAGATATTTTTAAGGCCACATTTACTCCAAATCAATGCTTATTCAACTAGCTTTTGAACTGTACATAATCTAACTTCCCAAGTCATCTCAAAGGTATCTCAGTCGTTAGGAGCACACGTTGCAGAGATACAGTGGGTTCAGATCTGTATCCTACCATTAGCTGCCTGTATGATCTTGGGAAAGTCACTTAACCTCTCCGTGCCTGCCTAGCTCCTAATCTGAAAAAGTGGGATCTTTGGTTTTTACACAGGGTGACACAGGAAAAGCTCCAGGCACATAGGAAGTGTTCCCTAAAATGAACTATTCATTATTTGACCTTTATATGCCATCAAATCATTAGAAAGTTATTCTCCACTATAAATAAAAAGATAAAAATGCTGTTCTCTGGTAAGTTTGGTTGCTATAACAAAGGCCATCACATGAGCTCTTAAAAAGGGAAACGAGAATAGCAAAGTAGACTTTGGAGCCATGCCACCAGGGGTCAAGTCCCATCCCTGCCATTTACTAGTTAACAGTGCTAAATAAGTGTCTTCTATTACTATTATTAGCATTGCTGTGTTGTTTCCCTGACCCTTATGGATGGCTTTTAATCTCATGACTCGCCAAAATCTTACAAAAACAAAACCAAAAAGAAATGTTTAGAGATAAATTTCGAGCAGACGTACCATTCTTTTTCGTTCTAATAAAAATATTAAAATACTCGTATAGAAATAGCACAAGCCCACTCCTTCCCTCCCCTTTTCAGTAACAGGCAATTCGCAGCGAGCCTCGCGGGCAGTGCTGTAGCAGGTGAGTAGCGCGAAGCAGGTGGGGGAGAGAAGAAGGGAAACGTGGCAAACAGTGTTTTGAAAAAATCAATTGCCCTAAAGCTCTGCAGGCTTGAATGTCGGGCATCCAATAGAAGACACGCTGCTTCTAGACCTTAGAGCTTCAGTAATGAGGACACATGGCTATAAGCTTAGGGTACAGCAGGGCTCGGGCATGAGAGGAGAAGAGTGAAAAGGCCGTGGATGCCAAGTCTTGGCAGAGCCTGAACCAGGTATGAGAGAAAGAGTTGGGTGAAGAAAGACAAAACTCGTGAAAGAACAAAGAGAAGCAGACATGTCATTCATAAAGATGTTAAATGGATCTCTCTGGAAAAGTGTGATTTCTTTTTTTACTGATACACGCACATCCTTTGTAAACACTACCTGTTGTTTGCTTGATTGAACGTTCAAAAGGCACCGAAGTCTTTTAAGATCTGAATAGTCCCTAGGAGAAAGAAGAACACAATGTCAATCAATAGAAGACCCCCAGTGAACTAGTCAGGTGACCCACTGATGGCACTGCTCCTCGGGGGCCTGCTTTTATGGACTGGGACAGATGCACACTAAACATTTCCTTCCAAACTCTATAAACGATCAAACATTTCAGTAAACACCGTAGCTCAGAGTAGCAGTTGTCAAGGGTCTATGCTATTTC
>PVJD01010028.1:0-57143 GCA_004026545.1 Mormoops blainvillei
GAGGAGAGGAGAGGAGGGGAGAGGAGAGGGAGACAGGTTAGATCCCAGTCTTATGGGCAAGGTCACAGGGAGCAATGACAGCAGCAGGGTCACCTAGGGAAGCACCCAGCCCCTGATCTCATTGTGGAAAAATGGAGTGGAATGCAACAAGAGTACCTGACCATCAAACCCAGCCAATGTATCTTGACAAGGATGCATGACATTCTAAGCTCCACTGGCCTGAATATTGAAGTGGTCAAATGCTCCTGATAACCTATGTCATAGCAGGACAGATTTGGGCCCTGGGCACTCTTAATCCCCCTGAACATTCAGAGGTTGTAACCCTAATAATCTGAAGAGAGAAGCAAAGCAAAGGGTGAAAGATTTCCTACACCAGCACCCTGGGAACCCATCAGTCCCAGATCCTTTCCTTGGAGGATCTTCCAAAAGGAGAATGGCCCCATTCTTCAAGCAGGAGAGCATAGCACAGGCCTGTGTAGGAACTGGCGTGAAAACGAACTAATGCGAGGACACCTGCCGATGCAACGAGAAGGTCAAGTCTCAGCTACAGTGTACTACGTGGGCAGGTGGGACCAGCAGGCCCCTCATCCAAAAGGGTCTAGATCATCCACAGATTTTGACACACCACCTGGAAGTATGTCCCTGAGGGTGGCCCCAGAGACAGCTCCAGAAAAGTTTTCCCTTCCCACATCAAATCCTAGGAAACCCACAGTGGTTCTCTTCCTTCAACCTGCTCCAACTATTCTGATCTCCCCACTGTCCCAAATCATAGCCTGTGTCTTCACTGCCCAGCTCTTTGCCCAAAGCCTTCTCTTTGCCTGGGATGCCTTCTCTCCTCTCTAGTCACTAGACTCTCGTTGGGACTTGGAACTAAAGCCCACCTCCTTCCCTGTTAGGACTGCTTCCATTTGTGGTGACTTTTCCTGGCTCTAGTAACAGAATCATGTAATAAATAACAATCACTTAAAAGCCCATGGATAAGAGTTGGGGTAACATTAAACCACAGATTAAAGAGTAGAATGAACCCCAATAGACCACCAGCCCCACTATTTCTCTGGGTGAGCAGGCAGAGGTCTAGAAGGGAGAACTGATTTCCTCAAGGTCCCAGGAGAATCGATAGCAGAGGAAGGAAAAATCAACATCTGCTGACTCTCAGTTCAGGACGTCTTCCATGACTTTTCCTCGACTATGCTGTTCAACTGGAGATTCAAGCCCAGCAAAGATCACATTGCAGAGAAATGGTAAGAGCTGGGTCAGGCCCCTCTCCCGACATTCTGGCAGCTACGAGGCTCGCTGTGGGTCCCTGTTGTTCCTGCACCGGCTGAATCATAGGTTTCTGAATAAGCAGGAAGAAGCCAGGTCTGGGTGAGGCTACGGCTAAGGCACTGCAAGCCCTCCCCAGGGGGAAGAGAAGGAGGTTCATTACGTTAACCTTGAGATTTCCTCCTACATTCCCTTTATGGCTTTCTTCACCTCACGTGAGTTCTGGGATATGAGTGTGCTCAGGGGTAGGGAAGGCTGTAATCCCCAGGGTCTTGCACTATAAACTTCATTTCCTCCCTTTATTGCAGTTAACTGCCCATGAACTCTATTAATATTTTGCAAATTGAGATCCCTAAAACACATGTTACAGTTAATTTTAACCTCATGCTAACTAGGATGTGGTCAAATTTTCACAACAAATTCCAAGGATATTTTGATATGCCTTGGAAAAATGCATTTAAAGGTAGCTCTGGGGTATATATATATATATTTTTTTTCTTTTTTCCGAAATCCACGCGTTTCCTTTCAACTCCTGTTGTTAAGGAACAGGCAGAAGTTGACTGTTTTAGGAGACGAGAGGCCAAAATTCAAAGTGACTCAGTCATGACGCAGGAGCGGCAGAAGGAAACAGCCACCAGCCCTAGAGAGACAGTCAGAGAATGCGCATTTCTCAACTCGCCGTGGTAAAAAATCTGATGCTTCCTTAGTGAGAAATGGGTGCACACTTTTGTACATAGGATCATTTCTCTTAGAACCACTTTACCCTTCCACAAATACAATTCTTCCCTTGAGGGAAAGGCCTTTGTTTTTTTTAGTGTGGTGGGGAAAATAGATTTCTCCCAGCTCCAGTTAGGCCGAATGCTTTTTCATGGAATAGTGTAACAAGTGTATGCCCTAAGGAGAAACCCCTTCCCTCCCTCCCTTCCTCCTTCTTCCCTCCCCTCCTCTTTCCTTCTTTTCACTCAACAAGCATGTTCTGAGTACCTACATGTGCCAGGAATTGCCGTAGCCCTTACAGATACACTGGTAAATATATCCTTGGAAAACATTAAACACATGATCCCACGTTTAATCATTTAATCATGCCTATAAGTATGCAACCACTGAGGTGGGTGGGTACTCTTCCCCCAAAACATCAATCTATTCATGGAATTCATCTCAACAGAAAGGTTTGAGAAAATGCCCAGCTATAGAAAATAAAGCAATGCCCCTTTTATGCATCTTTGGGTCAAGTCACTTTTTTGTTTTGAAGTGTTTTTGTTTTCCCCAAGTGATTCCCCATTTTCTCTCAATCAGAATCTTGGGTTGAGAACCACCTAAGTCTTGGTTATTTCAAATGAGGGGATGGCGTAGGTATAGTTACAGTATTTTTCCCCCTCACAACCAATTCTGAGACAAATGAGGAAAAACAAGGCCACTTGAGGTAAGAATGTCCAACTTTCTCTGCTTCCTGCCCTTCCACCATGGCCAAGGTCAACGTGGGCCTAGAGGGCCGCTCCTCATCTCTTATACATCCCGTTGAACCCGTTCTCTCATCTCAGCTACTCTCGCTCCTACTTTCCCGCCCTCTGTTTCCAATGCAGGGGCAGCATTCTCAGTGAGGGCCAACTCTTCCCAACATCTTCAATCGGTACTTAGTTATTTAGGGAGAAGGACATCCCTGGGGGAAAACAAAATATTCTTCTTCAAGGACCAGCAACAAGCAAGCTAATTCATAACCAGGACGAAACTGTGTTTACATTTAGCCAGGCATCAGTGAACATGCCATAGGCTTTATTTATGAAGTTATATTTTGCCAAGATAAGAAAATAGGGAGGTATTCTAGATTAACGAGTGGAATAAATTAAGGGTTTTCAAACGTTTTTACAGAGGGGATAGAAGTTTCCTTTTTTGTTTCAGAGCCCCTTTGCACTCTTAGAAACTATAGAGGAACTCAAAAATTTATGCTGCTCATACCTATCGATTTTAATATATCAGAAACTAAAACTGAGAACAGCTTAAAATGTTTGTTTACTAGTTCACTTAAAAATAATAAACTCATTACATTTTCACAAAAATAACATACCGCATGAAAATAACTATAGTATTTTAAAAAGTAGTTGATGAGAAAAAACAAAATATTTAATGTCTCGTGGAACAGAAGAAGGCTGGTGCTCGAATCTGCTTTTGCATTCAGTCTGTTGTGACATCACACGCCACGTAGCCTCTGGAGAACTCTACTCCACACTCATGAAAGACCACACATTACTTAACCGATCTGTGCCTTGGTTTCTTCATTGTTAATAATGCATAGAATAATCACCCCTAGCTGAGTGATAGGTATAAGAATTAAATGAGTGTGTAACAAACTGCTGGGAATGCCACCTGGCACACAGGAAGAACCATCCTCACCGTCAGCACGTTGTTATTAGCCTTTACTCTGCCGAACCCAACCCCGAGTGAGAAAGGGCCTGCGGGGCCTTCCGTGTCTAGATGGAGGAACACCGGACACTTACAGGCGTTGCGCTTGAGGTGAAGTCAGCGTCCCTCTCTCCATGTCGTTGGTGATCTCCACCTGGGACAGGGCCCTCAGAACTTTCCTTTGTAAATGCTGACCTAGACTGGAGCTGCTGGGTCTGCAGTTACTCAGACTCGAGGCTGTCAGGCTGACCCGGGCGGGGTTACGCAATAGAGACGTAGCCATAGGGTCCTTCTCTTGATCGTCAAGGTACTGGGTTGGGTGGGACCTCGTGGGTCATTTGGTTCCCTTGCCTCCATCTGTAGGGACTTTCTGTGCTCCGTCTCTGGTGTTCTACAGCCTCGGTTGGGTGCTTTTGGAGATTAGGAGGTTACCTAATTAACATGTTCTCTTAATTGATAGCGTACATGGGTGTCTAACCTTTTGGTGTCTCTGCACCGCAATGGAAGAACAGTTGTCTTGGGCCACATGTTAAATACATTGTGACATGTACTCAGAAAAAAAGAAAATCCCATGATATTTTAAGTAAATTTATGATTTTGTGTTGGGCCGCATTCACAGCCGCCCTGGGCTGCATATGGCCTGTGGGCCGTGGCTTGAACACACCCATGGATCATATCAGGGGCTTACAGGCACGAGTCTTACCTCTCTAGAGCCTCTCCAGAGCTTTTTCTTTTCTAAGTCTTCTCAGTTTCCTTATCCAGGCTAGTTCCTCAGCAACAGGGTTGAACATTATTTGTACACAGGTATACTATAGTATACTCTCCTATGCCATACCATATGCTATACTATACTATATATTATACTGCATTATATGCTATACTATACTATACTATACTATTTCTTCTGTAGGAAACAATAAAGGTGAAAGTCAGAGCCTTTGGACATGGATGGACTCAGATTTGAATATATGAGCTGTGCAACCTTGAGCAAGTTACTTAACTACTCTGAACCTTGGTTCCCTCAGCTTCATAATGAAGATAAATGGGAATATCTCACAGGTTTAACTGAAGATCATGTAGAGTAAAGGTCCTTACACGATGCACAGCCTGGCAATAGACCAGTGTCAAACAACAGAGCCTGAAATGAGAACGAGAGCACTTTTAGGAGCAAAGCAATGGGGAATAGGATTTGACGGGAGGGGAGCTGAGCTAGGCCATGGTCTCAGCTGGAGTCCACCCTTCAGCCTGATCCCCCAGGGAACTCTGGAACCTGATTCTCCCACCGAGTCCCACCTCGAGACAGCGGCCTTGATGCATTTGTAACTGTGAGTCAGGGAGTCACTGGTGCAGGTAGGAGTGACGCAGGCGGTGGGAGAGTGGAGGGGTGACGGGGGCTAGAGGAGGCACATGACCTCCTTGATGAGATGATTCCCAGCCAATAGGACGTAGCTCTCTGGAGAAATGGCTGCACTGGCCTGGGCTGGAGGGTCCTGGCGGGCAAGACCAGCTTCTGTAACCTTCACCCTCTCTCCTGCCTAGGTCCCCAGCCTTCTTGCATGGAGGTCAGTTCATCCAGGCACAGCTTCTCGAAGATTCTGGTTGACCACAACTCCCGAGGAAGCAAACTAGAGCGGGTGAGTGGCACCAACTCCAGCCCTTGCTCTGCAATGGCTTTTGAAAATAACAGAGATTCGTTATGCCCCTAGTATAGCTCCTTTCTAGACCCATCCCCTCTTCTCGCTTGGTTAGTACCTTCACCTGTCTAGGAAGCTTGCCTGGTGTGTTAACCCAAGACTGGTTAACCTGCAGAGACTGAGGGTCTTATCCTGGGCCACCATGCCTTGACGCCTGTACGTTTAGTAAGTGCTAGTCACAGCAGAACCAGGAGTGACTAGTGGCTGACCTCGCTTCCCCTTCGTGAAACAGTGGCCCTTCCTCTGTATCGGCGTGGTTACATCCGTCAGTGTGGTAGCTTTTCCCTTTGCCTGATGGTCGAGTAGTTTGGGGGTCCCAAAGGGACCCACCGGCAGTCCTGGATTTAAGCGAATAGGAGTCCTGTTTCCTGCTAGAAACAGTGTCCAGAATCTACGCTTTCAGGGACAAGAGGCATAAATTCCCTTTGTAGGTTTCTGAGAAGGATAGTGAATGGGCACCCAAAGAACTCACTGTAGAGCTTAATAATAAAAATTCCTCTCCCCCCGAGAGAGCCAAGAGCCACCCTCCACCCCCAGTCCGTGACATTAGGGCCTGCAGGAGCCCTAGGGAAGGGCCACCCCGGGGCCGGCCAGGGTGGTGCAGGAGGTTCTGTTCCCAGAAGAGAGCTCCTTGAAAGCCCACGGCCGTGCGAGGGTCTGGGCCCCAGGCCCCCTCAGTTGAAGGCAGCAGCCCCCAGAGTGTCTCAGAGCTGCTGCTGGCCTCAAAGTGCAACCCGCTTGGCCCAAGCCCCACATCACTGTAGGACACCCAGCTTCAAAGGAGGGCCCCTCGGAGCAGCCTCCTCCTCCTCCTGCACACTGCTTGCCAAAGCGCAGCTGAGGCAGGCTTGAAGCTAAATATTTGGATTGAATGGGAGGGCCAGTCCCACCCCTCTGAGGGGTATCTCCCCCAGGCCATGGGGGGAGAACCAGCTCTCAGCCTGGGCATCCTGGGCCCCCAGCACCGGAGGGCAGGAACAGGGTTGCTGTGCAGCCAGCGGGCTGGACGATAGGCCTGCAAAGCCCCGCCTGCAGGGGAGCAGCCTTCAGAGTGCAGAGCACTTCCCAGCCTGCCGCCACCCTCTCATTTCTTCCTCTTAACAACCCTGTGTAGCTACGGGGTAGGCTGGTTCCGCTCTGTGCTCCCAGAAATGGAGCACCTCCGGAAGGAAATGGCCAGAGCCCTGGTTTGCACGCCAGAGCGGGGCTGGAGACTCAGCTCTAACTCAGGCCTCCTGCAAGCAACGTCTACTGCTTCCTTAGCAAAGAGGGTTTCTGTGCAATAACGGTCATGTCCAGCGCAAGCACACTAGGCTACAAGGAGACAAAAAGAGCATGAGTTTGGGAAACCAAGAGCTTACCCACAGTCAGTCCTGTGACCCCGGGCCTCCGCGTCATCTGGAAAACGTAGGCAATAATGAACCCCCTCGCCCCCCACACCACCTCCACTGGACTGCACAGAGGATCAACTGAGTCAGTGTGTATTTTAAAAGCCCCTCCCACATTGCATGTACCCTGCTCCAGGCCCACACGGTGATGGGGATGATGCGAAAGGGAATTATCATCCTGGCCTAGAAGAAATTGGAGATGGAAGTCATCTTAGACAACGTCTTATAAATGTAAAAATTGGTTTGCTTCAGTTGACCTAGTAAAATAGTAGCAATCGGGCTTAGACCTCCCAGGCCTGTGCTGTCTCATTGCTCTTCTCTTAATGTTCCCAGACATTTAAAGAACAAGAGTGAAGCAGATAGGGCAGATGGTACGTCCTGAGTCTCTGGATGAGAAAACATGGCAAAAGGTTCCAGGAATTACCTCCAATGGCTTGGTGAGTGAGTGACCGCCTGGGGTCTCACTTTTCATTGGCCCAAAGTAATTTCATTTCAAAATTTAAAGCAGAAAAGAACTACTCATGCTCGATATTTGCCATCTACATGTTAGAAGGCCCTCTGTGTATTGATTTCCCATCCGTTGCAAGAATTCCCCTTTATAAAGTCCCTGCCTGGGGGGCAGACCTCTTCTGCCTAATGAGCTCCTTTGTAACCCCCCTTAGACACATAATTCCACTGCTAAACATCCCTGGCTTCAACTAATAGGCTCAAATAGCCTACTGTGTGCAGGGACTACACGCACTGATTTTCAGAGAGTCTGCCCCCTGGGGCTGGCAGCCATCTCACGGTCAGACTTTAATGCGACTGCCTAGTGCGGCATTTGCCATGGAATTGGCACAGTGAGCCTCATCCTTCTTCTTCTGCTTGATACTTTGTTTCCTTGTCTCCTGATGTTCAGACTTTAGGTTCTAATACCACGCTTCCCGTTCCCCAGCCACCACGTTCTGAAATGCATCCAAGAGTTCGAAGCAACCTGAGGCACAAAACGTAAGGGTCAACATGGATGGTAGAAGCCACCCATTTCAGCGCCGCCTGTCTGTCGCCCCAGTCTTCAAGTTCAACTTCAGCTGGAGGTAATGCTTAGATGTATTTGATCTTTAAAAATACATATACACACAATGACAATATGTTCCCTCAGATTTCAAAAGTAGTGAGTGTCCATTCTAGAAAATTTGAAAAATATGCAGGGTATTTTGTTGAAAAGATATTAGATAATTTATTATTAGCAGAATAGTGCATTTCTTTCTGTTTTTTTCCTAGATAGATGTATTTGTTAATTTTTTCTTTTTAATTTTTTTCAAAATTGAGATAATAACGTAAGTAGTGTTTTAAGTCCCACTTTTAAAAATGAATACTAGTATGAGAACCTGTTATTTTTAATTATTATTTAAAAACGTTAATTTTTAAATTAAATGTTTTGGAGTAACACTGGTTAATAACATTATAAAAGTTTCAGGTATATAATTCTATAATAAATTATTTGTACATTGCATTGTGCGCTCACCCCCCCAAAGTCCAGCCTCCTTCTGCCACCATATATCCGACCCTTTACCCTCTTTGCCCTCCCGCCCTTCCGGCCTGCGAACCACTGCACGATTGTCTATGTCTATGAGTTTTTTGATCTTATTTATTCACTTGCTGCTTTTTTATTTATATCCCATATATGAGTGATATCATGTGGCTCTCTTCCTTCTTCACCTGACTTATTTTACTTAGCGTGATACTCTCAAGGTCCGGCCATGTTGTCGCAAATGGCAACCTTTCATCATTTTCATGGCCGAGTAGTGTCCCACTGTATTTATATAACACATCTGTTCTATTGAACTTATGGGGGTGACATTGGTTAATAAAATTATATAGGTTTCAGATGTACGATTCTATAATACATCCTTTGTACGCTGTCTTGTGTGTTCACCAACCCAAGTCTAGCCTCCTTCCATCACCATTTCACCCCCTTTCCACTCTCCTAACCCCCCAGGCCCCTTCCATCTTTTAATCAGCATGTTGCTTGTCTTTGAGGTTGTTTTTCTTTCCTTAATCCCTTCACCTTTTTTACATCTTCTTTAACTAATCATTGGTCAAAGAAATTAGGTTGTTTTCATGTCTTGGCCACTGTAGACGATGCTGCAATACACATAAACATACATATATCGTTACAAATAAGTGTTTTCAAGTTTTTCAGACAGATGCCCAGAAGAGGGATTGCTGGGTCATATGGTAACTCTGTCCTTAACGTTCTGATGAGCCGCACACCGTTTCCCGCAGTGGCTGCACCAACGACATTCCTATCGGCAGTGTGCAAGTGTGCCCTTGAAAGCAATAATGTTAACGAGTGCCTATGAAGGCACATGGTTCAATTATACTTTATTTATTAATTGCCTGATTTCGAACACTCGGGCTATTTCCCATTTGTCGATCATATGACACTGGGAATAGCTGCATAAATATTTATCAGGGCATCTTACTCTTTCCTTGAGGTGGTTCCTAATGGGCTGTGCACCCAGCTTTGGTTTCTGCCCGCAGCTGGAGCCCGCAGCAGTGGAGAGCTGTTTAATTACAGCCCTGCCATGATTCTCTTAGGGGAGGGGCTGCTTCCACGGCAGCAAAGGTAATATTCAGGTGCAATTGATCGGCTCAATTGATATCTTCGCATAGCCAGAGGCTGTTGGGAGACAAAAAGAAAACAAAACCGTGTACTAGAGGGCTCTGGAGGTAGAACAAGACTAAAGTTAGAACAGGCAGAGTTAGCTCTGCTGGAGAAGTGGCCTAACCACCTATGAGGCAAGAGAAATAACTCCCTTGAATAACGGGGAGCCCTGGCTTGCCAAAGGCATTTATGGGGAGTGGGAGGGGCACCCGTCCAGGGAGAAGTCAGCAGAGCACAGCAGGGGATCTGGAGACAGGGGTTTGGGATCTGAACCCCAACTTTGCCACTTTCTGGCTGTATGATCTGGGGCAAGTGGTACAGCCTCTCTGTTCTTCAGTGTCCTTGTCTGTGCACTGGGCATAAGTGCCAATGGTTATAGTGATAATTGGATGAATAATTCCTGTACAGCTGACCCTTGAGTAATAAGAGTCTACTTACATGCTGATTTTTTCCAGGAAGAGTATAAATGTATTTCTCTTCCTTATGTTTTTCTTAATTGCACTTCATTTTCTCTAGCTGATTTTATTATAAGAATGAAGTATATAATACATATAAAATGCAGTATAAAATAGCCCTGGACAGCAGGGCTCAGTTTGTTGGGTGTCGTCTGGCTTGATTCCTGGTCGAGGCCTCGGTTTCGGGTTCTGTCTCCAATCAGGTCGTGTTAAAAAAGCAACCCATTGATGTTTCTCAGTCACGTGGATGTTTCTCTCCCTTTCTTTCTCCCTCCCTTCCCCTCTCTTTAAAATAAATAAGCCTGTCCTCGGGTGAGGATAAAAAAAAATACAGTATAAAATGCACATAAAATTGACTGTTTATGTTATTGGTAAGGCTTCCAGGCAACAGTAGACTCTTAGTAGTTAAATTTTTGAGGAGTCGAAAGTTATATGTGGAATTTTAACTGGATGGGGGTAGGGGAGGTCAGTGACCCTTGTCCCTGCATTGTTCGAAGGTCAGCTGTGTAGCCCTAGAACTATACTAAACATCTGATAAATGTCAGCATTTGTTTCATGTATCATTACCCTAGACAGGCTTGATTGGGCAGTACCGTCGTCTGACAACTCTCAGAACATGTGAGTCTATTCTGGGTCTCCCAGTGTCAGTGTTCCACCCCAGTGACACCAGGCCAGTGGGCTCTACTAGCATTCTGCAGGGTACACTCCGGTTCTATTTGTTCTCAAATCTATGTGTCATTGTTTGCCTTTTTATAAGCAAAACCAACTTTTGGTCTCTGTCGCTTTGCAGTCAAATGATGGAGGTCGACTGTAGCTTTGTAGCTTATCCATTTTGGAATCAATTCGCTGCCTTGTAAAAGCAGTGTTGCAATGTTTAAATGCCCATAAATAAGGATTCGAACATTTATCTCACGTCACGTGATTTGGTAAAAGTAAACAGAAAGCCTTTCAGCTGAAGAGTGGAAGTGGTGTCTGAGTGAAATGATATAAAACAGGAGAGTTAGGCTGAGAATGTGGGTTAACTGTAATGTATGAAGAAGCAAAGTCAGATTTCTGGGCGGCGGGCGAGGACCCTTCCCACGGATAGGGACAAACGGATGCTGCCGGCAGAGGGCAGGCACCCTGGCATAGTCTCCGGAGCCCCTTTCCTATTTTCGTCCCTCCCGGAAACCTCCTCATTTCTTGTCTGCAACCTCTTGCCCATAAATAACTGGGCGGGTAGACTAAACTGAACAGGGATGTTCTATTCAGAAAACCACAGTTTAATCGGAGCTGAGGTTGAAGCCCGTGAGACACTACAGGCCACTGTGCCTGAGATCACCTGCTAACTCATGGCGTCTGGACGGGGGAAAGCAAAACACAAAAAGCAGCTACCCCTCCTAACTGCCCAAGATGAAAGGCAAATGGAGGACTCACTTTACAGAGTAGAAAGTGAACATTAGGAAATCGTTTTAAAAACTTCTGTATTCACACTTTTTTGGCCCAAGTTTTTGAGGGAAAAATAAGGGTGCGCATTATACACAGGTAGTGCTAAAACTTGGCTATGCGTTGTCCATGGGAGCACGTTCTGTATGGTAAAATGCAGTCGTTCATTGTTGGAAATAAAAATGAAATTGTTGAAGTTAGAAACTCAGAGAATGCATTAAACAGTAAATTACACTGTGAGGGCAGGGGAGTGAGGACTAGAGAGACGGAGGAGGGCAGGCTGGGTAAAGGCAGGTGGGAGATCCATTGGTGTGATCCGTAGCTCCGTGAGAGCTGCCCTTCTGCCAACCCTGGACCCCAGCGCTGCTCAGGATGAAAAAAAGAGGGCCAAGTGTGCTTGCAGTGACTGGCAGACCCACCAGTGCACCCAAAGTTCAGGCCTCTTATCTAAAATCCTGGAAACATCCAGTCCTATGACACAACGCATTCACAAGGAAACTTCGTGGTCTCTCACTTTGTTCATGTTTACAATATTGAAATCTCTGAAGATTTACAGCTGATCCCCGCCCCGAACACCCCCCATGGATAATTCGGCATGATGGCTGCCCAAGGGATGCCATGCCTGCTACTTAGACTGTTGGCTCCCTTGACCTAGCACCCACTCATGACAAAGACTCTAAACCTTGATTTCTTCTCATATTTTGATCACAAACATTTGTTATTTGAAAAGGCTTGTAGTTTTTTTTTTAACATGAGCTCTGGAACAACATGTGAATTGTACATTTAAAATCCAAGTCATATTTAGAGGCTGGCTCCTGGGGGGGTAGCTAAAGGGTAGACCAGGGACGCCCAACCTTTTGGCATCGCTGGGCCACATTGGAAGGAGAAGAGTTTTCTTGGGCCACACATTAAATATGCAAACACTAACAAAAACTAATGGGCAAAAAAAAAAAAAGGTTTTAAGTATATTTATGATGTCTTGTGGGGTCTCATTCATAACCATCCTGGGCTGCCTGTGATTTGTGGGCTGCAGGTTGGAGTCCCCTGGCATGATAGACCATGGAATCTGATGTACCTTCAATTAAGGACACTGAGTTCCAAGGGGGAGCAGAAAGTAAACGGAGCCCAGATGACCATGGCAGGACTGATGGGTGACAAGAGGAGACCACTCAAAGGTGGCCATGGTGGAGCGGACCAGATCAACCGAGTGGTTGAAAAGCTGTTTGCTGGGGCTGGTGGAAACACAGAGAAGATGCAGGTGGTGGTGTGGGTGATCTCGTGAAGAGGAAGAAAGAATGGCTGTCGTAGGTGTGTATTTGTCGTTGGCGGTAGTGGCGGTGATTAGTTTCAGATTCCCAGCCTGCTGAGTCAGATTTGTCCGCAGCACATGGATAACTGCAACCCCTGCCTCCCCTTCTTGTTGAGGCTGATTTTACTTACACCAGCGGGCTCGACTTAGCTTTACTCTTACCCTCAGAAAGATCAGAGAGACATTTAGTGGATACCTCCTTCTTCAGAGGTGACGCTGTGAACTTCACCCACCAGCTGGAGAAAGCTGAAAATAAACTTTAGAGGAGACAGAGAAGGTTCCTAAATACCTTGTGGGTGACAATATTAGGCTTAGTCCGTGGCACTGGTATAAACTCCATTCGGTTTAATTTGGTGAGCACTCACTGCGTGCCTGCCAGTACCCTCAAACCACATCAGCCTACAATGATCCAGACATGGATAACAAGAGCAACTGTTTCCATTCCCCACCTCCGTGCTGCAAAAGTTCCTGGGGTACCTGTCCTTTCAACTAGCCCCTTTCGAGAAGCATATAGTGTGGTCAGAAGACCACAGGCTACTGAGGCAAATTCAGATTCTGCCTGAGAACAAACCACGCTACCATTGAGACTAGGTGTTTTCACTAGCAAAATGCGGATTGCCTCTATTTAAGGTCATTGTTGTGAAGGTCAACTATAATGCAAAGAGAGCACCCGGCACCTTGCCTGGTTCAGAGTAGGTGCTCTGTCAACGGGGACTGTTACGGAGACCAGCTTCCCGTGGGCCCCCGGCCCCCGGCTGCTGCCACTTCACTGCTCTTGCTCCATCTAAAGTTTCTGTTACAGGCGCTACCGCTACTCTCGCTGCTTTTGCCACCACCCAAAGGTCCTCCAGTTATGGAATAGTGTCCCCAGTAATTATAGCTGTTCACTAGACTTTTTAAGGGTAACCAGGACTTTTGAGCATTAATTATTTTCCAGTTCAAATTCAGTTTACCAATTACCCAGAATTTTCCTAGACACTACAGCAGGTATTATCACTTTTTTGTTTCCAGGTTGTAAATCCTGTTGTTACTGAAGAGCTAGCGGGGTCCTGCTGCCCGCCGTCACCCTCTAGGCAAAATTCTGGAGGCAAAGGTTTGGTGATAAAAGAAAGGAGTCTTTATTCAAAGGCTACAGTTTTGGAATAATGGCTTTCCACATGCATTAGTCACTTATTCCTATCAATTAAGGCTAAAATCTTTAAATCCTGAGTTCCCCTCCCATTCTCCCTGTTAGTTTTAAATTATCTTATTTCTATAGGATAAGTTTACAAACTAAAACATAAGATACAAAAACTACACCATTTTGGAAGACTGGCAGGCTTCTGCCTCAGAGCCCGTCCCCTCCAGAACACCCAAAGAAGAGTAACCCTGCCCCCTCTCTGCCAGGCCAGCCCCTTCCTAGGCTGAGCCTGGAGTTTCCTCTCCCACCTAAAATACCATCCTTTGGGAGACACAGGCAGCTGCAGGACGATCATCCACCCATCCTCGAGGAATGAGAGAGCCAGAGAGCCAGTCTCTGCCCTCCTTTTTGTTAAACCTTCTGGCCCATAATTCCATGTGCTCTGGAGGCGTTCAGCTCTCAGCCAATCCCATCCTAGGCTGTTTACCATTGCCTTGGGCAACCTCCTCCTGTGGTCCCTCCCTACTTGTCCCCAGGGATCTGAGCAGATCTTTCTGTATCACTGTGGCCTAGGTTGCCAAACTTCAATCCTTATATCTTTCTATTTCTTCCAGAGGGTTTAACCTTTAATAAAGACTCTAGTGGTATGCATCGTGTCCCAGTGCCTCTCTGGTTTAAACACAGAATATTCCCATTCTCTGCCACTCTGGCCCTCAGGGCCTGTGCGAGGCTCTAGCGATACAGACACAGTCATACTCCATCCCTGTCCTTCTGCTCACTCTTCAGTGGGTACACCAGAGACTCACCAAACTATATTAAAACTGGCTATAACATGTACTGTAACACAAGTACATACAGGTTCTCAAAAGGTACCAGGAAAGGAAGAGTAAACCACAGCTCAGAAAAAAACCTCACAGAATAGACACTGAGTAGCCCTGAAGTGAGATTTTGATTGGCCAATGAGACGTGAAGATATTTTCAGGCTTGGGGATGAACACGTGCAAAGCTATAATGTAGAATTGCATCAGATATTCTAGGAAATGGAAATGGTCTTATAATAAAGGCACACAGGAGGTTTGTAGAGGAGTTACTGGGATAAGCCCTTAAGAGCAGTTGAAGATGGGCTGAAGAGTTCTTAAATGCCTTCGATGCTGTAATAACGAGGTAGTCTTGTTCTCATAGGCAGGAGGGACTTAGTCTTCGGCATCAGGTGCTAAGCAAGACCGTGGACATAAGGAATGTGTAATTAAGAAAGGCACTTTATGGGGGATAACAGTGATTGTCAAGGAAGAAATGAGAGGGCAGTCATGTGGAACAAGTAGAAGAACGCTTCTAGGCCATGCAATTTTGAACTTGAAGGAAGATAAACCTGCGAATTCAAGAAAGTGGGGGGACTGAAGGAGGGAAGTTTTTTCAACAGCAGGAATAACACAGCTATAGCGTCCCTAAGTGTCTCCCCTGTGCCAGCACCCTACACTCTCTATGCATGCCCCTTGCAAGCCCAAGGCATGAGAAGTGAGCTCTCTCTGCCTCCAGTTCTCAGTTTCCGTAACTGGCTCTTGGAGAAGGATGGTCAATGTTATTGACTGGGACTAGGAAACTGTTATTTCTTTACGGGAAATAATAGGAACTCTGAAGCCCTGTGATGGTAGATAAGAGCCTGGAGGATTCATTGTAGCCAAGACTTTGAGACATTGAGAGCCTTGGCTCGGGGGAAGCTGGAGAAAGGGAGCAGGGGTGGGAGCCAATATAAGCAAAACTATGTGTGCACAAAGGTGGGGAGAAAAGAAAGCAAGTTCTACAAGAATGGTACTTCCTACTGTGAGCCCCCGAGAACAAGGATGCTGTCTGGCTTATCCGAGAGCCCCTGTGCCCCTTCGAGCACAAAGGCCAATAATTCCTACTCCAAAAATGAATTAAAGCCATGAGGAATAACTATTAGCTTTATCTTAAACAAACAGACACCAGAGTCGTGGCAGGAGTTCAGCGTACGTTGTTACTGCAGGAAGCTGTACAATTATCACTAGAAAGTTGCCACAGCAAAACTCTTCCAGAATTTCAGAAAAAATCACCTTCAAAACCAACTTAGGAACCAACCAAGAGAGCCCACAGCCTTCCTTCTGTAAGACACTCCTGGATTTTGAGCATAACAAGGTGCCTGTTCTGTGTCTTGCCCATGGTGATAGATACACAAATCTAAATATGTGATTGAATTTCAGAGAACTACACACACACACACACACACACATACACACACACAAAACTGAGAAATATGAATAAGGCCAGTGGATTGTGTTGACCCTACATCTTACATGTGATATTGTGCTCATTCTGTTCTTTTCTAAGACATTGGCATTGGGGGAAACCAAGTAAAGAGAGCACGGAATTTCTATGATTTCTTACAACTAAATATAAATCTTCAAGGACCTCAAAATAAGGTTAATTTTCTGTCATTCTAACCTGCTCTCTTGTACTGCAGAGGCTGGAGAATTAAAGGCATATTCCGTTGAGGCTAGGCTTCCAAATGTGATGTAGGTTTCAGGTGCCCTCCCAGGATACTGAGAGAGTGGAATGGTGTAAACATGGTCATGGAGGTGCTCGGTCCTGTCCTGCAACCCCGCCCCACCCCACCCCACCCCTGGTTTGATCAAAGAGCCCAGTGTCCGGTCATTGATCAAGATGGAGAGCATGGCATCAACTTCTACTTTGCCAGTGCAGACGTATCAGACATGATGTGGCCCTATCGATGGTTCCGGAGGCAGGTTCTAGATTCCTGGATTATGGCTAAGACTGCGTGTTCCTAGAGCCGTGTGTCAGTGGTACTTTACCCATTCTCCGTTTTCCAGAGGGTGAGAGAGATGGCAGCTACCCTGAAGGGCCAGTTGGGGGTGTTGCTCTGGGAGCCATTCATGGAGGTTTACCTAAAACCTGTCAAGGTTTTTCTAAGCATCTTGTGCTCTGTCTTACATCCCTTTCGTTTAAAAGAGCTGGAGTGTTTTCATTGTTGTTGTCTTCAGCTGAACTCTGATGCTGATGCCCTAGGACTCTATGAGCCCGTCATTCCACCACTGGATTCCCTCCCAAATGAGATGTCCTCAGTCTAACGGCCTAATCTAATTGTCCAGAGGTAGTTAACTAAAGTTTCAGAATGGCTGATGGGGCTCTCTAACTAAAATGCTCTGAGATGTTGTCTGACAGTGAACAGGTAAAACAGGCAGAAACGACGCAGCCTGGGCTATGGGAAATTGTTGATGGCTTCACCTGTGTGGATAATGTGT
The DNA here is from genome assembly GCA_004026545.1 of Mormoops blainvillei. Taxonomy (NCBI): domain Eukaryota; kingdom Metazoa; phylum Chordata; class Mammalia; order Chiroptera; family Mormoopidae; genus Mormoops; species Mormoops blainvillei. The sequence goes on from PVJD01010028.1 coordinate 16,980, forward strand.
TATTGTTGATTATAGGGCAGGTAAAAAAAAAAAAAGTCCCCGGGAGAACTTGGAGAAAGCAGAATGCTGTTTGTACGAAGTTGCAGTTGTGTAGGATGAATAAGTGTCAAGACCTAGTACATCATGATGGCTAGAGCTGGTAAAAATACACTGCACATTGGACGTTTGCTAAGAAAGTAGATTTCAGGTGAGCTCACCACGAAAACAAAAGGTAGAGAAGGATTTGACTGTAGTAATCATTTCACTAGGTATGCACCGTATTTTACTCCTTAAAAATATACAGTTGTTATTACAAATATAAATTTACATTTTCTGATATATTTAAACTTTCCTGTTTTAATAGATTTGTTTGTTCTTAATGAAAATCTTGGTGAGACTGCGCTGTGCGACCCGCAGGAAATGAACAGCGGCTGAGAGATTTTTTTCCTAAGCTCCTATCTATCGCTCTTGTGATATTCCTTGGGTCCGTCTCTCATCATTTTAACAATCTCCCCTTCGCGGTCTATAGAACAAAATGGAAGTGTCCTGGAAGCCACCGTGAATGGATGGGCTGAGACTGATGCGGTCCCGCGCTATTGTGGTGAGCGGAGGGAGGCAACCATAGCTTTCAAGTTCAGGGAGGAGAGGCTGAGCGCGCCTGCGCCTGGAGCAGAGCCGCCTTCTCCATGGCCTTAGCTACCCCGTTCTCTTCCTCCTTTTCCCTTTCTCCCCACCCACCTTTCATAGTCCTCAGAAGCCCATGTGTGTGAAAAGCTACAGAGGAATGTGGGTGGGTTGACTTGTATAATTAAATCCATGTTGCATCGTGTTCTTTAGAATTAATAAGGAATTCATCCCATTGAAACTCACCATGACATCTTCCCTCTGACTCGGATTTCTTTTGCTTTTCTCTCCTTCCCTTGGCTAAAAGCATTAGACATGGGGCTATGGTTCAAATTAGTATCCTACATTTTTCTTTTTTTTTTTCCTATTGAACTTTTCTGTTCAGTGAAGAATTTAATTTGTTTATATTTCATTTTTCTTCTATTCCACTTATCCACCATTGTCTTTTTTCTTCCTTGTCCTAAAAACTTAGTAAAGGAGAAAACAAGAGACCTCTTCACCTTGCTTATGACTGCAAAGTTGGAGCAAGTGCACTGCTGCCCCTACCTTGACAATCCCTACATTGTCCTTGGAGGGTCTTCCTTCCCTGGCTCTTCACACCGTCCCACCATGCAAACCATGTTCTCTCATGTGCCCCCTGAGACCAGATGGAGCTGTGTGTGTGACTAGAGGCAGGGAGAACCAGTGCACAAACAGCGAACAAACCTGGGTCATGTTGCAAAACACCTTTTTATTGGGGGTAATAATATGACTTCATTCCCTTATAAAAGTGGATTTACGTGATGGATATGTAATATATATTTTTCTGCCACTGTTCTTGCTGGATAGTGATTGTATCAGTTAGGATTGGATTCAACTGTGAGTAACGTAAACCCAAGATAACAGTAGCTCAAACATGATACAAAGTTCTTCCCCACTCATGTACACTGCCAGCACCCCCGGCTGGTATGGTGGCCCTGCTCTGCGAGGTCTTCCATCTTCCTCAGTGATCCAGGCCCCGTACAGCTCAGGGTGTGTTGTTTAGCTTCATGGTCCAAGTTGGTTGTCACACTGTAATTTTTAAGAGCTTTCTTTTTTAAAAAATATATTGTTATTGTTGTCCAAGTATAGCTGTCTCCATTTACCCCTCACCACTCTCCCCCACCCAACCCACCCACACCTCCCACCCTCAATCTTATTCTCCTTTGGCTTTGCCCATGGGTCCTTTATGCATGTTCCTTGATGACCCTCCTCCCCTCTGTTTATTGTCAGTTTGTTCTTTATTTCAATGCTCCTGGTTATATCTTGTAAACCATCCAAAAGAGTCCATTCCCTTCCTCTGTGGTTCCTGACAGTGACCATACAGGGTGCCTCAGTTTAGCTTCACTCATGAGATTTGGGGCTGAGGAGTGAGACCAACACAGGCTGGATTCTGAATTGTGCTGCTCATTGGGTATGAAATTTGAGCAAATCCCTGAACCTCATCAGGCTGTATTTTTCTCATATGTAAAATTGAAATTATAATATATATCTCATAGAGCAGTATGTGAATAAAAGACAACAACATGTGTAAAAGAACTGGCCACCCTGGCCTGTGTGACTCAGTAGGTTGGAGCGGCCTCCTGTAAACTGAAAGGCTGCAGGTTCGGTCCCCAGTCAAGGTGCATGCTAGAGGCAACCAACCCATGTTCCTCTCTCACATCGTTGTTTCTCTCCCTTCCTCTCCCCACTCTCTAATCCTGTCCTCATTAAAAAATAAAAAGCCCTGGCTCCAGGTGTGGCTCAGTTGGTTGGAGCATCGTCCTGTAAACCAGAAGGCGGGTTCGATTCCGAGTCAGAACCCGCCTTCTGACCCGCCTTCCGAGTCAGAGCACATACCTGGGTTGCCGATATGGTCACCGGTCAGGGTGCATTCTAGAATCAACCAATGGATGTTTCTCTCTCGCATTGATGTTTCTCTCACTCTTTCTTCCCCTCCCTTCCCCTCTCTCTAAAATCAATGGGCATGCCCTCAGGTCAGAAAAATAAATAAGTAAATAAAAATAATTGGCCTATTAACATGATAAATACCATTTAACTCTTGCTGAGTGATTTTTCCATTTTCAAATCAAGCTAAACCTATGTTTAGAGACTGGTGATTTTCTCCTAGTGAGAACAACCCCCAAAGTGGACTGTATGCCCTTCACAAGCCCTTCTCTCAGTGAAAAAACAAATGAATGGGAAGAGGCCAAGCTCATCCTCACGGCCGTTGTACCTTCAGTGAAGCAGGTTCACTTTTTCACCGCCGCTTTCACCTGTCGGGACTCAGTGGGTTGATGGTAAATATCCACTCCCTACTGCCTTCTGTCCCGGTGTTTCTTCAACAGCAAGCTGAGGGACCCACTGGTGCACCGTGAGATCAATGTCCTAGGTCACCACCAGTGCCTTGTTAGGAAGGAATAGAATGAGTCAGAATAGGTTAGAAAAATGTCAAGTGCTTCACAAATAATCAATATATGTTTTGCATGGAATGGGTTTCATATTTATATGTATGTTCATGTATGTGTGTCCTATGCTATAAAATAAAATATATTTCTTGAAATGGGCCATGGATCTTGAAAAAAATAAGTAAGAAGAATCACTCTACCTGACATTAAAGCTTAATATATAGATACAGTAATTAATACACCATGGTATTTGCAGAGAGATAGGTCATAGATCAATGGAACAGAATAGAGGACCCATAAGTAGACCCTCATAAACATGGCCACTTGATTTTTGACAAAGGAGCAAAGGCAATTCCAATGGAGGAAAGTGCAGTTGGCCTTTCAATTCAAATGGCCTTCGAAAAACATGGCCCAAGTAGATCATCCTCTGCTGCATTCTAAGTGGTAGCAAGAAGGCAAGAGAAACCCTCGTGTGCCAGCTATCTTTTAGGAAAAACACCTAAAACTGCCACTGGGTCTTTAACTGTGTCCTGTTGGACAGAACGTAATCACACTAACTGTAAGAAAACCTGAGAAATGACATCTTTATTTTGAGGAGTCACGTGCCCAGTTAAAATTTCTATTATTATATTGAAGTAGGAAAAAAACTGGTGCTGGGTGATGACTTACTGTCTGTGCTACACAGAGATGTGTGCAAGTGCAGAATTCCATCTCTCTTGCCCACCAAAAGATTTCTGTGGCACATACTAGACCCATGATTAAAAACCTCGATGTCTCCTTAACATGCGTAGGGTAAGGTCTGAGCTTTTCCTGAAGATATTCATGTCCTTGAACCTTTGGTCCAAGCCTAGATCTCCAGCCATCCCCTGCCCACTGTATTCTGCAGATGCTAAGACTCTGCCACCTCAGAGTTCCTGCTCAGGGTCCTCCACCCCTGGATTACTGTTCCACACCAAGCCCACTCCTATAAATGATGCCTCACCTTGCAGCCTGGAGAAACTGTCATTTCCTCCTCTCTCTGATGTCCTTCCAGACCTCACAAACCCAGCACCAGTTAACTGTCCCTCTCTCTCAGCTTCCACTAACTCATTCATGTATCAATTATGGCCCTTCACTCATGTCCTACTGGGACTTATTTATCTGTTGTTGTTGTTGTTGTTATTTTCATTTTGTTCCATCTTGTTTCTGCTGGGGACTAGAGTCTCCCTGCAATATAGATCCTATCTTCCTGAATCCTGTTGCCACAAACCTTTGACTCTCTCCACACTCTTAAAATTATTTGTTGAGTTATTGAGAAGCTTCTTGGGTCAAAAACTAGAAAGGAAAAAAAAAAGTATCCGTTTACCACAGGTGTGCTTTGAATGGACAAAGCTGTTATTTCGCAGGGTTAGTTGTGACGGAATAATCTCTGTTTAGAGCTGCTTTAAAAAGCTAAGGTGAAGAGGATGATTCCTTGACATGTGGAGAATCCTATTTCACTGTGGTGAGCAAATTGGATTCAAAGTAGAGCATGGGGGAGCCCCCTTGGACATCCTGTTCCTGCCGTGGGAGCACCTGTCTGCTGGAGGGAGGGAGGAGACTTCAGACTTCAGTGCACAAAGACGGCTTCCAAACTACCATTTCACTAGTTATATACTTGGAAGAAAATCCTCCTCTCTAAGGAAAAACAGAAGTTTTATTCTTGGATGTCATGTCTTTTTTCTTACATAAACAGATTTTTATATTTTATTAGTATTTGTAATTTTGTGCTTGATATCTTTTATATCAGTAAATTTATTTTATTTCTGGAGGCAAGTTAAATGGAAAAAATTTATAGCTGTTGAATAACACCTCCTTATTTCCCCCTCCCCAGAGTCCCTATTCTACTCTCTTCTTCTATGAGTTTCATTAGTTTAGATTGCTCATACAAGTGCAGTCATGTAGTATTTGTCCTTCTGTGTCTGGCTGATTTTGCTTAGCATAATATCCTTCAGGGTCATCCATGTATTTGCAGGTGGCAAGATATCATTTCGTTGAGGCTGAATAATATCCAGTGTGTGTGTGTGTGTGTGTGTGTGTGTGTGTGTGTGTGTGTATCATCTGTACAGAAGGTATCCAGGTATGTAATGTGAAAAAAATAGAGGCATTTATTGAAGAAGACACAATATACAAGAAACATTGTACACAGGACAATGATGCCTCAGTCCCCTTCAAAGCAGACACCTTAGGACCTCACACAGTTCTCCCAATAGCCATCAGCTGCCCCATCGTATTTTCCTGAATCTCATCGATAGCCTGCAATCTCTTCCCTTTCAAAGGTGATTTCAGTTTTTGGAAAAGCCAGAGGTCACCTGGCACCAAATCCGGGTCATAGAGGGGCTGATGCACCTGGGTGATTTGATGTTTCACCAAAAAAAGCTCTGCAAGAGACATGATGCACAAGTGGGCACATTGCCATGATGAAGCTGCCAGTCACTGGTTGCCCACAGCTTCTGAATCATCTGAATAGTTTCCATGGAGGAATGTTCAAGCTTAATGCAAAATTTGATGCAGATTCATTGCTCTACTTGCTCAATCATTTTGAATGTGACAACCACACAATACACATGCTCACTCAACGGTGTCTACTGCCCCCACTGACTAGTACAGTGAAGTCGTCATTGTTCATGTATGTGCATTCCAGTCCACTCTCCTTGGCTGCCAGGTTACATGGAGGTCATGTAAACCATTCTCGTTATATTAACAATGGCTGGACTTTTTCCAGAAAGACACATATGTCACATTTTCTTTTTTCATTCATCTATTGATAGACATTTAGTTTGTTTCCACATCTTGGCTATTGTGAATAATATATCCCTCCTTTTTAGGATGAGATACCAAGACACATTTTCATCAGGGACATTCTTCAAGTGCATTTGACAGTCTTCAAGTGCAAATTGGCCTTCATATGCCTCAGTTTCTTAAAGCTGTAAAATTTAGAGGCCCTATGGTGGTAGAAGCAATTTTATTTATTAGATCTGCATTTGCTCCTTCATTTCCCAGCCATCCAGTTGGATCAGGGCTATGTGACATGTCTTAACCCATAAGCTGTACACAGAGTCCCTTCCTTTCATGATAGGTAAGATTCAGTGTCTCCTATCTTCGACTTCCCACAAAGGACGAGTGTTCCAGATGGTATAGTTTCAACATGGAGTAAGATTTTATTACACAAGTGAGAAACAAATCTCAATGTGTCAAGCCAGTGAGACTGGGAGTTTGTTGTTGCAGGTAGGATTAATAACCATGACTAATATGCTGACGGTGCAGTTCTTCAGAGGACTAAACAGGTCATTTACATACAAGCTTGAGCACAGTGTCGGAGAGAAACATACGTCAAGCACCCTGTGACGTCAGGGCGATTATGTAATAAAGTGTTTATATTGAAAGATAAATGTTGAGAGGACAGGAAAACGTCATTCTAGAGTTGAATTTTAGACCTGGGCTTAGAAGTTATTTAATCTAGTGCTTTCCAAACTTGTCTAATTATAAACCTCAAGTTCTTAGCAACAAATATGTATTTCTAGGCCTTGGCCCAATTATAATGAATCAGACTCTCCAGGGGAGGTTTTGATCCCAATTGTTTTGATGGTTTTTATGTGGAGGGAAAGGGAGTCACAAGAGGTTAAGGACTTTTCTAAGACCATCGACTTGATTACGGAGCATGTTGGGACTAGAACCCGGCTTCCACTAAGTCTAACGCTTGACTTGTGGGCTCACATAACACCGTTCTCACAGAGTGAGGCTAAGACTGACCCTTTGTCCCCCTTGCTCTGATAAATCCTGTCAAGACCTGCAAATGATTTTACCCCTTAACAATGAAAAGAAGATGTAATTTTAAAATTACCTTGGATGTACAGTAAAAGCAGCATTCCCATAATCAATCATCCAAAATCATGGGGTTATTTGGAGCTATTTGAAGGAAAGTAAATTGAAAACATGTTGTTAAACAATGCACCAAAGAGTTATCAAATCATAAACATCTAGATTACTTTAACATGTTGATTATTCCACATTTAGGGTCTCCTTACAAAGTAACTCTGGCCATGAAGAGACCTGGAAAATTCAATGAATCCCTTCCCAAGTTGTTAACTGTATTGGGTTCAATCACTTGGCTATGTGAGAACATATGTTAAAGTTAAAAAATCATATAGATATATAAATATATATACACATATATATGTATACATATACATATATTCTTCTCTTTGGAGCTATTATTCACACTTTTCACTAAGCAGAAGACACGGAGGCCTGTTATTAGGACATGTCTCTGAGGATATAGAAATAGCTTGGGGAATGCAGTGGTATAACACTGAACACATTAAAATCTATCTGGAGCTTTGGAAATCAAATATACAGACATTCCATAATGACCCTTGGGTTTTAGCATAATTCCTGAACCTGAAAATTCATAACTAAATAATGGCAGCCCATTTATGACATAAAATGCCTTAAACCATTTGTTTATTATTATATGTGGATTTTAGGTTTTATGTTTAAGAAAATTGAAAGCCTACCCTTTTTCTCCCCTTGGAGAGGTGATATACCAATTACCTTTGAGAGCCTTTGTTTTTCTCACTGGAAGAAAGCTAAACCAGGACTGAAATTTACATCAAGGCATCTATTTGGTTATCAAATCTATGATCATACACCCTGGTTAAACTAAACCAAATTAAATTAATCTCTGTCGAAAATAAATGATGTAATTCCTGGAGGATCCTGTTTTACTCCGAGGATGGTGGCCCGGCTCTTCGAAGCGGCTTGCACGAGAGCGCAGTCTGAAATAGTTCTTGAGACTGAAAAGAGGAAATTGCCTTGCGTGTGGCAGGTGTCTGGAAGGAGCCACTACCCACGAGTGATCTGCGATCTAAGGGGTCCTCATTATAAGACTAAATTATATATGCATTCTTCCCGAGACCGGATTCAAAGACTGAAGTCTAAAATCAATCTCGATGTTATTTCTTCTTTGAGTTCTAAAACGAGCCCAGGGAAGATGAGAAGCCATTCATCTGACTGAGAATCATAGTGCATCCTCTGACTTTTCTTGGAATGGATTCCTTATGTGGACACGATGTGAGTTGAATTGCATCTGGTTATTGTTTTTAGAGCATTTTGCTGAAATTCAAACTGAGTCTGTTACTGTGGGCTGATTTATCAGTGTGAGAACCAGAGTGGAATGGGAGGTGTAACGACCGAGGGGTCGCCCTGCGGGCCTCCGTCGGGGTGCATATTGAAGTAAAGTGGCCCGGGGCCCGAGAAGCACATGCAGTACACCCTTGGATGGAGGAGCCTGCTCTTAGGACTCTGATGGTGGCCCAGAGCAGGACAGCATGGCAGCAGCGCGGTGGGAAGAAGACAGACTCTGAAATCACAGCTGAATCTTAAGCCCGGCTCCACCATGTAGGAGGTACAATGTTTGAGTAAGTTCTGCAAACTCTCTGAGTCTGTTTTCCTATTGGTAAATAGTAAAGATAGTGCCTGCCCTTTGGAATTGCGAGAATGAACGAGAGACTTTATACATAGTACCTGGGAACCTGGTAGATCTCAAAAAGTGAGGAAAATGGCAATTTTTCAATAATCTCATCAGCAACTCACATGTACTGGACATTTATTATGTGTAAAGTACTTTACCTTCTAATGATGCCTAGCACACACATAGCATTAGCAGGTACCCAATAAATCAGTCATGGGATGACAACATGATGCTGAACTGCTTCCAGTATCGACTGTCTTAGACCAGCGAGACCAGAGGGGAAATGCCCAGGTGCCAGTGCTGTAGGTCCCCACCGTGCACACCGAGGCTTGGGTTTCCGGGACCGGGGGTCGGGGGGCAGCTCGCGGGGGCGTCTTCTCCGTGCTCAGGTCCCCACTCTCCTTTGGACAGCTGCACCCTGGCCGCTGGGGTGGCAGGCCTCGTTGAGTGTTTTGTGGTCTTGCTGCTTCTGAGTCCAGAGGGTAAAAACTGAAACACAAACTAAAAATGTCAAGTTCTATTCTGCTCCAAGAGCTCCCGAGGGCTGAGCAGAGGTTTTGCAGTTTCACCACAAGCATTTACAAGGGCTGCACACTTTGGCAGGACTGAGTCCCCAGATAGCCCAACCTCTGCAGCCCCAGAATGCAGCTGAATTTCAGGGGTCGCGAACGGGGAGGTTCTGGGGGGTCCTGGAAAAGACTAATTCAACCTGGGTTCATCATCGTACTGCACTGAAACCCCCGTGCAGCCAGGGCTCGCTTGGTTTCTGGTTTCAAAATGAAATTTTCACACGGCCCAAATCCCAACCCACCCTAATTTAAAGAAACAGGCACTTGGCATGTGATCCAGACAGATCAGCAGTTGCTCACATACAGCTGTGCACATCTGGCACACAGGTATGTGATTCTGCATGAAGATAAATTGTGTGGGGACCCAATGCACAGTTGTGAAACTAAAAATGAATCGCTTCTTGGAAGCGATCTTCCCGCACAGCAGGGCCTCTGCGTGAGCTTGATCTTTTTCATTCGGCTTTTTTTCAGAAAGCACAGCGTTCTCCAGAATGTCTGTGGGTGAAGGAAGGGACGTGCCCACACCTGCGGTTGGCTCTCTGCGGCTCCCTTCAAATCAGAACTCGGACGCCACCTCTGACAGCCACGGTCAGCTGGCCTTCCCAGGGGAGCTACTCAGAACCCGGGCTCAGGGAAGAGCCGGGCCCTTCCTCGGTGCTGCTTCGATCTCCATTAATTACTTTTCATCCAGGGGCCTAGTCTTCAGGGAGAGCCCTTCTGTGGACAGTTGCCGAAGGGCTAGAGCCCTTCACTGAACCCAATGGAGCAGGAAGTCCAGCTCCCTTGAGGGCCTCAAGAGTCAATGGTGTCCACCCCCTGGGAGCATCTCTCCCATCGTCCATGTACTTGTGACTCAGGGGGGAACCTCATGCTCGTGTGCTCTTCAGGTCAGAGGGCTCCGCTTCCAGGTGCTTCACTGGCCTGGAGCAAACAGGAAGAATGAGTCCCGAGCGAGGCGGTCTCCTGGATTCCAGGCAGTGCTCTTCAGGCTGGATGTGGACTATTCCATTACGGGCTCCACCTGCATTTCAGCAGTAGGACGTTACTAGGTGTTGGCACGCGTAAGTCAATAATTTTGGAGGAAATTTGACCCGTCTTCTGGCTGTGTGATGATAATACAAGCAATGGTCTAGCAAAGTGATCTTTATTCTTGGTTCTCTGTCTCTCTCTTCCACATTTATCTCTTAAAACAAACAAATCCAATAAGCAAAATGAAATTGGGATGATTTTAGAGGGAAACATAATCTGCATCTTGTCCCACTTGAGTTAGAGTAGATTAGCCATAATATCTGTTTCCACAACGTTACATATGCTGTTTGGGTCTGAATTGTTTTACTCCGTTTCCAGCGTGGTGAACTCCCAGCCACTCTTTGTAGGTTTCAGCTGTTCTATGGCCCCTGATCATATAGTTGATGACTTTTTTCTTCATCCCAGCGCTGCACTTCATGTATCCTGTCTGTCAGTCCCACCTCAGTTCTGCGACTCTCTGTCCACACATCTGCGTGCCCACCACACTGTGGGTCTCTGCACAGTGAGGACTGTCTAGTTCTTTCTATTCCCAATGCCAGTCCCTATTTTGAGAAATAAATATTTGGCAAATGAATAGTACCGATACTGTTCCTTCTTCCCTTGATGTAACTGTGACAGGACCCTCGGAGCCCTGGGTTTTGAACTCCACAACAGCCCAGTATGAGAATGCAAAATCTCCTCCATAAAGGTGACCTGGACTTGACCCAGAACCCAACCAGAAGACAGCCACCTTCTGAGGAAGCCTGAGGAATTTCCAGAATTACCTGGGGGTCCTGACAAGGGAGACAATAAAAAGGAGTAGGAGTGAGAACAGGACAGATTTTCTTTGCTCTCATAGAAGAGACTCCTAGAAAATTCATGCATTTTAGGCCTTACGGCTGGGACCAGGGTGACTGCAGGGATACAAGCCCTGGGTGGGGGGGGGGTTGTGGAGGGTGTTGAAGACCAGCCACTACCAGAGTTCCCTGAAGGACACACACCCCAGATTCATAAGCAGCAACACTCCCAGCAGATCCGACCTTTGCTGTGCATGAGTAGTTTATAAAACTCTGCTAAACCTCAGAGCGGGCAAAAGTCTTGAGAGGGAAGAGTCTGTCTTTTACAGAGCCCAACATAAATGTTCTACTCATGTGTGAACAGAAAGTTAAGAAGAACCGACAGCCACTGAGTCACTGATACATATATATACCCATTTACCAGCTGTTTTTCTGTTCCATTTTTAGGAATAAAACCCAAAAGTACTCACCAAAACTAATGATGATAAAATTGTCAACCCTTTTCTTCCTGGTAGAAGACTGTTAGCTCAGGGTCCAATAGGATAAGATCCCATGCCAGTGATAGAATAGAGGGTTTCTAAAAGGAGTCGCCCATGATGTCTTGTCCTGTCACCAAAAATCCTGGCCATGCCCCAGACGGCTCCTGAACCTTATCCTTCACCTTAGACTGCCTCTTCTCTCCACTGAGCCTCTGTCCCAGGATTCCCTGATGCTGTGTTATGTCTCTCTCCTTATGGTCCACATGGAGGCCAGGTACCAGCCCATCATAGCGACTACCCTATCCTATACAATATATGGAGACACACAGCCGCCTGGAGCAAGCGGAGGAGAAGATCAAACGACAGCCCTATTAAGGTTTCTGTGGAAATATATGTGTTGAAAAGTAAACCTCTGAGGAGGTTGCGAGATTTACCCAGAATTTTCTAGTCACCCAGAAATTTTCCAAGGCTGCTATCATAGACTGCCATCCAGCCAAAAGAGCCCATGTCTCCGGGGGGCGGGGGGGGGGCAGCAGTAAGAAGCCCAGTTTCCCGCACAGAGCCCAACGATGACTTCCTGTAGACTTGACCCTGACCTCCTCCGAGCTTCTGCACAATAGACTAAAAACTGTTATGGAAATCTCAGGAAGGCAATAGGAAGAAAGTAAAAGCTGGAGGGAACAGAGAAGGGAAAAAGCTCTAGACTTGGAATCGAGAAGCTGGGGTTCTATCCACTTGACTCTGCTACTTCAGAAAAGGCCCTTGCCTTCTCTAAGTTTCTTTCATTACAAAACAACAAAAAGTCAACCATATACATTTAGTTTATTTTAGTTTTTAAGTTTTCTCAACGTGTAGGATCTTTACAAAAATTATTTCATTATAGAACCTAAAATTGTTGTCAGTGCTCTCTATTCTAGGTTATTTTCTCATTTCTTTCCAGGGATTTTGTTCCAAAAGATACTGTCTTGCGGGACTCCCTTTCAACCCAATGGCCACTTTGCTTTCTAGGTGCCTCTTGAGTTTGCGTGGGCCCAGCCCACAAAGCTAAGTCTGTTTTCATGTTTGGGTTATGGATCCATTTGGAGGAGGTAGTCATTAAATACTTTCTAACTAAAATAATCACCTATTTTTTAAAACTAACACTGAAAGATATTCTCTCCGAAGTTCAGTCTATGCTACAAAACCCTCAGCACCCTGCAGTTGAAAGCAACGGGCCCGCTCTGCACTGGTTTCTGAATTCATTCCAGGAAGACCTCCTCTGTTGGTAAGGGGACCCCAGCTACCAACCTGCTTGCTGAGCTGCGAGATCTTCGGGTTGTCTGTGAAAGTCTCATCTTCAGATTTTTCTGGTATTTATGACATTCTTTAATCATATTTTTTCATCCAAACCATATCATTCCAGACCTCTAACACCAGTCTCTTTCCTAGAAAATTGTGTAAGCCTTGTAAGCTCCTTTCCTCTGCTTCCAGAAATGCAGCAATCCCAGGCGTTGGTCACACACAGGGGGTATTTGAAATCAAGGTGTTTTGAAATCCTGCCTTGGATAGAAGTAGTTGTCTATTGCTAATGCCTTTGATTAGCAGCTAAAACAGCGAGATCGCTTAACAGAAAAGCCCATGACGTGACGTGCTATTGGCTCCCAGCACTCATTTCCAACTCTAGTTGGGTGTGTATGGTCCTAGTAACATCTCATACCTGAAACTCAGTTTCCAACAAGCACTAGGGAATTCTCCCTATGAAATGTAAAGTAGGCTGATACGGAGAGAGTTTCCTTCTTCACTCCCCATGGCCTTCCCTCACCTTGGTGGTAGAACCTTCTCTCCCTCCCCATCAGCAATAGAAATACTTATGATTAAACCCTACACATCACTGTCAAAACTACTTTCTGGGGGGGAGAAAATCTGCAAACCAATTTATAATAAGGGATGGATGACTGGAAGAACCTTGAATTGAGATTATGAGGGTGGGTGGCATTGTAATAGAGAAAAAGAAAGCCCTGAACTAAAGTGACAGTGAACTAAAGTGGCCATCCATGGAGGGAAGCCCACAGAGCACTGGAGGCTGCACTAACTCTGGGAAGATGTGAAACATGCAGGACCCTGCCACACTTGTGCTGGGAGAGAGCCAGGTACTCGAGCCACTCCATTCTATTAATAAACCCACAGCAAGACGTGAATTTGTTTCTCCAGTGAGGAACAAATTTGCTTCCTTGTAACAGAGAGCAATCAATGTGTCTGTGTTGACCCTGCGATCCGTACTGGTGTTTGCTTCCTAAAGACACATCCTTTTGGCAAGCAAGCCCACAGCCTTCGTGGGGAGATGGGGTGTGTGCCCCCCAGAGAAGGACCAGGGCCACTTGTCCATCCCCTGCCCCCCGAGATGCTCAGAAAGAAGGGGGCCCTCTGGGCTCTGCCCGCTGCGCAGGGTGCCTGTCTGTAGATGTCTAAACAAACAACACTGAGGGGAAATGTCTGAGGGCAGGGAGTGGGGCAGGGGGCATTCTTTCAGAATCTGGCTACTGTGAGGGTACAATCTATCATCTCCTGAGATGCAGTGTAAAGTACAGTGTGTGGTCCTATTCCCTGGGGTCTGTCTTGGCCTAGAATTCAATCAAGGTCTTTAGGGGGAAATTGTGATGCGAAACAACTGGTGTGTCCCAAAGTGTGCATTGTAAATGCTCATGACCGCACACTCCACTGTGATTTTTATTTATGAAAAGTCCCAATGTGAATAAACGAAGCATGGGGCATGATGAATGGCATCTTCAGTATAATTAAACCAGGCACACTGCACTGGCCATGTGTTTCTCTCTGGGGCCTTGGATAACACAGTACGTCTGTCGCCCAATTGATAGTACGTGATCCTGGGTGCCACCTTCTCGTCAGAGTGCATGGCTATACCAATTGCCCCACTTTCAGTGAAGACGCTCTAACCCTAAGCCATCTGCCCAAGCATCTGGCCAATACCCCAAAAATGATAGTTCCTCTACCCGCCCCCCCAAATCCTGAAAGTCAGGAACCCATGTGCTTCTAAGTGGCAGCCGCCTCGGTGAACTTAAGGGTGCCTGCAGAATCGGGGGCCCTCATTGTGGGACTGGCTTCCTTCACTTGAGAAATGTCAATAACTTACTCTGATTTGGGGAATAGAGAAGACATTTGAAACAATAGTTTTATTAAGAACGTATCGGTTTGAACTTTCTGTTTCTCCGGCTTGCCAAACCAGGGAAATGCAGTAGACGCTTCACTAATTCATGTGTTTGTGACTGTGAGGGCTCCTTATGGCATCAAGATATTTCCAAGCTTATAGCCCCAACGGAGGTTGATTTACTTTTTGTGCTTTGTCTAAAATGAATTAATTTTAAAATAAATTAGCGAGTTGTTTATCCAAATAGTGCTACATTTATTTTAAGATGCTCATACATAGGTGGAAAACATATAATGTATTCAGTCTACAGATGATACTTGGTTTGTGTGAGAATGCACAGGTCATTTGAGTTACTTCTGCAGTTCCCAGGGGCCATCCGGAAGCATGAAGACCTGAAATTGTCGCTGGTATTAACCAGGCAAAACAAAGCTTCTCATGATACATTGTGAAGACTGGAAAATAAAGGTGGACACCAAACATAACAGGTGAGTGTTAAGTGAAAACACTTCCAAAGGTGCAGATAATTGAGGCAGGCAGGGTAGGGTCTCTAATGAGTAACTACGAGCTCTACCCTTACTTCCCTTCTTTTTCATTCGTCCTTGATCTGCCACATGACCGTGACCTGGGAAATGTCAGTTTTGCTCCCTGAGCTTCATGTTCTTCATATGGGACATGATAGATGGGCTATGAAGTAGAACAGCAGTTGTGAATCTTTTTTGAATTATAAATGTCACTGAATTTTTTATGAAGGGTAAGAGCCATCTTTCTGGAAAATACTTAGAAGCACAATGTTTACCTGCAATGCAGGGGCCTCACGGATCTTCTGAAGCCATGGCACGAACCCTCCTGAGTGATGGCCACTGAGGTGGCCCCCAGAGGGGACACCGTGCCTGGCCATGGAGCTGTGGTGACTGTGCTTTTACGCCATGCACCTCCTTTGCAGAGATGTGACAGGACCCGGTTCCAGGGAAGCATCTGGAAAGCATGTAGCGTGACCTGCAGCTGTGTTCGGTTTCACTTTGTTCCAACTGGTGACCCTGCTGTGCTCTTTTTCTTCCCCGACCCAGACGTGCTCTGTCTCCCTGGCGGCCCTGTGCCTCCCCTGGCCCTGTAGAAGCAACTGTGCCAAAGGCGAGCTGGGTCCACCCACGGGGAGGGCCTCGGAGCACTGGCTTGCATTAGAACAGCTTCTTCAGCCTTCTCGAAGCGGTTCATTCTCTCCTCCTCGATTGGATCCCCCCTCCCAAAGGCCTATTCATACTTCAGAGAGAGGATTCCATTTATAGGCATCAAGCACACAGTCTGTCCCCCACTCTGGAGTGGGGGCAAGTCTGAGAGAGCACAGAAATCATGGGTGCTGGTGCCCTCAAGCTTCCGAGCTGGCTGCAGGGCCGTGTGATCAACATTGTGTGAGGAACAAAACGCAGGGGTTGGTCACAACGCCCTTTCTCACCCCAAGTCTCACTCTTCGGGTTTACAGCAGTCCCCTTCTTGTGGCACCTGAGCCCCATTTCTTTAGAACCATGTTGGCCAGTCTCCCATGATTTTCTACCTCTGTGCTGTCCAGTACCTTACCTAGATCTACTTAAATTAATTACCATTTAAAAGAAAGCTCCTCAGCTGTGCTAGCCACACTTCAAGCGCTCAGTCAAGACACCGGGTTTGTGGCCATTGGGCTGGACAGCACAGATACAAAGCATCCCCACCATCACAGCAAGCTCCATCGGGCTCCAGTGGTCTATGCGTACGTTCTGTAAATGTCTGCTCTGCGTCAGAACCTGGCTGGGTTTTGAAATCATAGACGTGAACAACACAAGATTCTGCACACGGATGGTGGACGAGGCAGGTGGAGAATTGTACCTTCACAAGGCTCTGAGCCCCTGACGTGGAGACAGAGGCAACAGCATGTAAAAACGTACAGAGGCCTCAAAGCATTGCCCGTTCACAGGAGAGGGGCATCTTATATTGGTCAAATGTAAAGTAAATGTGTCTAGTGAGTAGAAGAGAGCCGAGAGTGACTGATAAGCTAAGGTGAGGAGGCTGGCAAGGTCTAGGTTGGATGGGATCTTCCTTGCTATGTTTATCTGGGAGTTGTTTTATACAGGATAATTTTTCCACGACCTGATGTTTAACTAGCTTTAATCTCCTCAAATTTGGTTTCTTAGAATCGAATACCATTTTGACACATCTCTTTCAGAACCTGAGTATAGAGCCTTTTTACAGAATTCCGGCTCCTGCGCCCCTGTCCTCTCTCTGTAGCTTAGCTGTCATTCTTCCAGGCACTTCTCCCTAGGTTAACATCTGCCACTGTCACATCGTATGGTCGCTGGAAGATACACTGTATGGCATATGTTTGCGATTCAGCATTTGGAAGCTCAGGGATGTACCTTAAATGGACAGTGATGATGGTGACACAAGGAAGATGAAACATGTCAATGCCCACAGAGAAACCCTTAGCTGCTCCCAATAAAAGAACCAAGGAAAGCCAGTGAGTGGAGGGCAAGTGAAAAAAAAAAACAAAAAACAAACAAAGACAAGGAGAGGACTCTGTAGGAGGTATTCCAGCAGCCCTTCATCTCAAAGAGTGGGTATTTCCTTTTAAACTATTATACAGAAATCCCCCCATCTGTGGTTAAGATTCACTTCTGTGCGCCCGTCCTCAGTGCAGCACGATGACCAGTTAAAGATGCAGATCAGAATTCATGGCTGCGATCCAGGAGGCATCATTGAACATCCGATGAGAGCTGAGACCTTGCTGCAACCAGCAGAGACCAACCTCATGCGTCTGCACTGAGAAGAAGGCTCTTGTTTTCATGATCCTCACCTCTGGAATATTCATTACAGATTTCAAACCCCTCCACTGCTGTCATCCCCTGTGGTCTCAAATACCCCTGTTGGGTAGATAAGATCAGATCTGTTATCCCAGTTTTACAGATGGCAAAACTAAGGTCCAGAGATATGAAGTCACTTCCTGATATCACATTAAACTAGAGAACTGGGGCCAGGCCTCTTATTTTCACATCTAAGCTTTGAAATGTGTTCTCAGAAGGCAAGTTATGTCATTACAGCAAATTCCCTAAAATCGATTTTCCTTGCGCATTCAGATGAAATGGCCACGCAGAGGGAAGAGGACAACAACATAAGATCCCTGGTGACTGCATGCGGTTAAAAACAGACGCAAAATCCACAGTAGCTCAAAGCCCTCAACACTTCTCTTAATCATCAGCAGGAACTAGAAATTGGCTTCTTCTGGACGTTACCAAGGTCAAAACGTTCAGGTGGCCACAGCCATCTATGGCCTCCCTGTTACATAAGGATAAGGGAGAGTTGGAGGAGTTTACAGTTTTCTTTCAAAAGAGCAGAAATAAAAGTGTATCTATATCTTTACTCACATTTCCGTGGATACGAAAACACTGTGACAAAAATCTGGGGCCTGCGCTGAGCTGGTGCTGCAGAGCAAACGTGAAATAAGAAGTCTGTTTTGAGCCTTCGTCAAATTGCAACTGCGTAATTGCAAATAAATCCCCGTGCATGTTGTTTTAATTAATGGAAAATAATAAGATAACAGTCATGATCATGAGGCTTAACCAGCCATACAGTTAAGCCTACATTTGTTTTCAATTATAGTTAAAATGTATTCAGCTGAATACAGCTTAAGTGGTAATTGCATTCTTTACAAGTTGCTAATAATCTCTGGAATGGCAATTCTAATAAAAATTTTACTCTAATGGGTACATGTCCTGCTTCCTCACATGTCAAGGCCAGGGCAGTCATTAGGAGCACCAGCAGCCCAATGGTCTATTTGGAGATTTGGACCTCTGTCCAGAGCCCACCCATGAACCGCTCACTGTGTACTCAACGCGGCAAGCGGCGAGGTCAGTTGATTGTGGTTTTATGCTATTTCCCAGAAATGCTTCTCAGGGGCAGTGCTGCTCCTGGAGAGTGGCTATTTGTCATTGCCCATCAGATGAGGCCTTTGACAGGCCCTTTGATAGGATGCTCGGCCATCCTAGCTATAGGGACTTAACTTCATTTTGTGATCGTCACTGACCTCCACTCAATTTTCTAAGACATCAATCTCCGTTTAATGGGTGGGTGGTTGTAGAACCGGACTGACCACAACATTCCAACCCAGGAAAATATGTCTGGGTGCACCCACGGTTTGATGAACTGCTTGTCGTGCTCTGAGTCAGGGGAAAATCTTAGGCCCACCGTTCCATTCCCTTCGTTCCTCATTTCCCAACACTCTTATTTACCGCGCTTCTCTGCCTCAATTTCTCCTTCACTGCCATGCTCCTTCTTTCTTCTCCTTTTCCTTCTGCCAGCCCTGCGGAAGAATTTCAGGGCAAATAACAGACAGACCCTATCTTGCAGCCAGGGCGCCTTTGTGGGGTGGTTCTGAGCCCTGCCATTGGCTCAACTGCCGTCTCAGCTGCGACCACTCTAGTGATTCAGCTCTGCCCCTCTGGGTTCGGAGAGCTGGTCCAATTCAAGGAATTGGAATATTATTATCTCCAACACCTACCTGAAATTGAGAGGAAGACCATGGGAGCTTTGCCCAGAAAGAGGGGAGGAGGCTTGTAGAGAAGGAAGGGCAGCACCTCCCAAGTGTAACAGAGTCCCACCCTTGATGGAAAGTTGAGCCTGCTGTTGATAGTGCTTTTCTAAAGGGAAAGGTACAAAGTTATGCAATAAAAGCATATTAAACAAAAAAATGGGAGTGGAAGCAGTGAAGAAGAACAGATGGCAGAGAGATGACTGTACTCACAATGAAAAAATAGCCATGGCAATGCATGGGCAATTATTAAGTTGGCATATAAGTTCCAAAGGCAAAGTCAGCCACTGTTCCTAATAGTTGATACCTTTAAATAAGTCCTCTGCCTTTGTCGTCAGTCCCGCACCTGGGATGTTCATGGCAGAAGAGGTGCAAGTAATATCTGGTCTCTCATGAAGTGACAATGGTGGTTTGAAAACTTACCTTCATTTTCTCACCTTTTAAACTGATCGTTTTAAAGGTACTTCTTATCTCTGACCATTGGGATTCCATAAAATTGTAACTCAGATTAAGAAAGCCTTCTCATAACCGATGGGATCTAACAATCC
The DNA here is from genome assembly GCA_004026545.1 of Mormoops blainvillei. Taxonomy (NCBI): domain Eukaryota; kingdom Metazoa; phylum Chordata; class Mammalia; order Chiroptera; family Mormoopidae; genus Mormoops; species Mormoops blainvillei. The sequence goes on from PVJD01010028.1 coordinate 36,580, forward strand.
AGTCTTCCCACAATGGTGAGCAATCTATTAGTAGAATTATTCAAATGAACACAGATTGATTCGAAATTTTGTAGAGAACAGTCATGCATGAAAGAAAGAGTTAGGAAGGGTGCCTTTGAGGCTCCTACCCACCTTCTGCTTCCAGGGTTCCGTGGCAGTGCTGTCTAGCCTTCCTTCTGCTTCTAAAGCACTCGCCTGAGCTTTAACAAGGTCAGAGGGAGTGAAGCAGCCCCATAGAAAGTCGTCACAATGGCTGCAAACCGGCAGCCACCAGGTTAGGCAAGTGCTCGAGAGATAGTGTGGGGCTGATGGATCCCTGCTTCCACGTGCTTAATCCTGCACTTCCTCCCCGAAACACACCTCTGTCATTACCACAGGACACGGTAGCTCACACAGTATACCCCAATATTGTCCCACCCACTGGAATTTCATTTAGTTCTATCTTGAACCAGACGCCATTCATTTCATAGATTCTAATTTGGTCTAAACTAAATTGTCCGGTCGCAAATAGTATTTTTAGTCTCATTTCCCACTGATCCCCAACATGCGCTCAGAGCTCCAGCCAGACAGAATAACCTGCAGTACCGATTTTCTATGACTGGGTTAGACATTAACACGAACTTAGTGGCTTAAGAAACGCCCCTTGATGACCTCACTGTTTCCGTTGCCCCGGAGTCCAGGCCCACCTTGGCTGCGCTCTCTGCTCAGGCTCCCAGGGACTCCGACCTGGGTTTTCTCGGTGCTGACTTCCTTTCTGGAGTCTAGGGTCCTTCTCCAAGCTCACCGGTGTGTTGGTGGGACACAGTCCCTCGCAGTTGTAAGACAGAGGCCCCGCTTTCTTGTTGGCTCACAGCTGGGAATGCTCTAAGCTCCCAGAGGCTCCATAGTTCCTCGCCAAGGGCACCTCTCACAAATAGCAACTCGTTCCTTTAAAGCCGGCAGGGGATTCTTTCTCCAGTCTGCTACGATAGAGTCTTATATAAGGGAACACAATCACAGTTGTAATTTTATAATCTTCCCTTTGCCACATAATCTAATAATCTAATCATGGAGGTGGCATCCACTACCTCTGACGTAGTCTAATGGCTGGAAGCAAGTCACAGGTCCCGCGGGCACTCAGGGGAGGGAGTTGCACAGGGGTTTGATTCGCTGAGCATCATCTTAGAATTCTGCCTATTATATTGGGTTGGCCAAAAAGTCCATTTCGTTTTTTCTGTAAAATAAAAGACACATTTTTCATTTTCGTCAATAACTTTATTGATCTGGATATTTTGAGTATGTCGGCTATCACCCGCTATTGGCTTCTAATGGGTAGAGGCCAGGGGTGCTGCTAAACGTCTTCCAGTGCATAAGACAGCCCCACAGCAAAGAATTATTTGGCCAAAATGTCAATAGTACCAGGAAACTTCGCAAATCACTTTTGACACCTTCAATCAGCCACAGCACCTTCACCATACACTGCACAAATTTTTTTTGTGTGTGTTTCAGCTGCATTTTTAGCTTTCTGGAAATAATAAAGCATAAAAGGCCGAAAATGCTGTGTATCTTCTTCCGTGTTCAATATTAAAAATATTAAAATGACTGCACAAAAATTCACCAGTTTTGATAAGCTGTTTTTCAGATGCACGCTGATATGACAGCTGTCACAATACAACCTAACAAAATTGTTTTGAATGAAGTTAAAGACAACTGAGCATTACTAGAACCATCGTATGAAAAAAACTCAATGAACTTTTTGGCCAATCCAATACTTATCATTCCTAGAACGTTTTTCTTACCCCTTTTAGACGTGACTTTTGTTCTGCCTAGTAATTGCCTTTGCCTTTTCCGGCTGATCCCTAAAACCATCGCCTTCATAGGTGACTTGAAGTTCGCCCCCCTCTACCTTCTGGGCTTCCACTGCATGTAAAATCCTTGAAAGTCCCTTATCATTCTGGACTGCACCTTAGTCTGCAAGATCTTCTCCCCAGTATGCACAGATCTTCTTCCAAGGAGGGAACTAAATTGCATTCAATCTCACATCCCCTTCCCACTCCCCAACGTCCACCACGGCGCCCTGCACGGCGTTTTCTACGTAGGCGGTAGTTGGCAAATAAATACTAGTGGAATTCGATAAATTGAACCGAAGCATAGAATTACAGAATCTGCGAGGCTGGAACTGAGCTTCGAGGTCAGCTAGACCGAGTTCTCTCCCTTATTGCTCTTGGCTGGAGGCTGTTGGCATCTCTTCGTGTTTCTGTGTCCCATCTGCTATCAAACATTTTTATGACATTTATTTCCTCATTATAGCCCTTATTGTGCTTTATTTATATATCTGTGAGGCACGTAAGAGTTGGAAATTCTCCCCTCCCTTGCAATCTTTTCTTTCCCAAATCCCCAGCCAGCGCAGACTCCCTGTGCCCGTGATAGGTCTCCAGGGCTCTCGTGACACCATTACTCCCCACTTCCCTACGTCTCTCCTGTCTCCTCCATACCTCCACCATCAATTTCAAACTTCCTGTCCTGACATTCAAGGCCTCCTTACACTTTGAGTCTGTCTTTATCACCTTCGTTATTTTCCCTATGTCTCCCTCCCTAGCTCCCACTCCAAATTCTGGGCATTCCTCCAAGTCTCTCAATATTCCTGGAATCATCACCCTCACTCTCCCCTCCCCCACTCTCCCCATCATCTGTCAAGCTTTCTCTCATTTATCTTCTCTAATCCTAAAAAAAAAACCAAAGGAGTTTTCTTTTGACACAATAAACAGATATATTATTTAATGTTCTATAAGCCAAAGTTGTCCATGGCTGTTTGACCATTGAAATATACATGCAGGACAAATGTCATAATGCTTTGATCTCTACCACAGTGAAAATCATAGGCACCTTCCAACGTTGGACACGGCGACATGGAAAGGAAGCCTACAATGGACCAGAATTAAGTTGTTTTGATTTGCCCACGTGACTAACTCAAGAAGCGTAAGAATTATTTGGGACTAAATATATCTCCCTAGTAGGTCTTTCATCATTTCGGGTGAAGGGCGGGCTAGGCGATAGAGATATTTTTAAGGTTAGTTCTCATAGTTACCAGCTGGTATGATTTGGTATAAATGATGTCGACCCTCTGACATTCGGTTTCTTTTCTTCCAAATGGAGATGCACCTAGTGATAATATCTAATAATGTCAGTTAAATAAGTTAACATGCAAGGAGCTGCAACAAACTGTAAAATGCCTGTAAATGGCCCTTATCATCTTACAGCAGCGTTTCTGAGCTCAGTTTGAGTCAGATCATCAGTCGTGATTAACTATGGGAGCGTCACTTCATTCTCATGGGACCTTGATTTCTTCATCTTTAAAACGGGGGTAATAAATTCTGCCTTATATAGCTCGACAAGCTATTTTGAAGATACCACAAACGAGGAAATGTGAACATTTTAACTAGAAAACGTGTGACAGTGTAAGGTATCATTTTCATTGTAGCTGGCAGCACTGCCATCCCAGGAGGAGGGGACATGAGCTGTCCACACTTCCTCTGTTTTCTCTACCTGGAATGCTCTTTTCCCTTCCACGTCACCGCACCTGGCCCACCTGCATTCATACTGCAGGCCCCGGGTAGGCCTCTTCTCCCCTTCTTGAGCCCCCAGCCCAGCTCAGCGATCTCCTGACTCTTGTTCATTGTACACCCCAGCAAACGGACATGGGGCTGCCGTAACCCCCGCCTGGGGGTGCCCAGCCAGGCATTCATTTTAGGCTGAGCTCAGGGGCCGTCCCAGGTTGGCTTTGCCTGATAGCAGGAAGTTTTGGGAAACATCTGAACTCAATCATTAAGGCCTCTCATAATCTGAGATTTTCAAGTCCCTGGCTTCATAGGCGGCTTCTGCTATTCTGTATACTTGTGAGACATGAGCCCCAAATGCTGCAGGATTGTCACATTACTATTTTTTATTTCTATAAAAGTAAGTTTATTTACTTAATGACAATTTTTGATACACAAGTGATATGCCATTCTGAGAGGGATCTACAGAAATGAAAATACTTAGGTAAAAATCTATAATATGGTCAATTTAAAACTTGATTTCCCACATCTTTAGACTTCTTTCTATTGAAGGTAATTCCTGAATTGAATACTTCCAGCTTTATTCATAAAAAAGGTATTTAAACCAATTTTATTGATTTTTAAGGTCAAATCCCTTTTGAGAGTTTCAAAGCTTCAGTGGAGTTTGATGTGGAAGTCTCTTCCAGATAAATTTCTTTTATCTTTAATCTTATTCTTCTGTTAATGTGTGTTTAATATCCACAGATTCAAATTATCAAAGTAAAAATATAACTTATCTTTTCAGTTTCCTAGTTTATTCTTCACTTTGTAGTGAGGCAGAAAAAAAAGACATAACACAGGAGGATGCCTGGAATCTGCCTAAATGTATAGATTTTTTCCTCTCCAACCTACTCTTCTTGACCTTGAAGGTAGTGAATATTTTATACTATTTTATATGTAGTTTGAATCAGGTTCTCAGGTTTTATCCATCAACTTATTTACAATGTTCCTGATTGCAGTTCTAGTCTAGTCTCTTTATCTTTGCTAATTGTTCTCTTTATTGGCCTTTAAAATCACCTTAAAAGAGACTTGTATTTCGCCTGATGATTGGTACCACAGCATTCACACCCACTTTCCACACACATCCCTACCCCCCCATGTCTCTGAGTTTAGGGCATAATTTGCTAATTTGGAGATTCCAGCCACTGGTAACTGAGTAAGGACAACTCTGTGCTATCCCACTTTCTCTTCAAATGAAGCGATATCGCAATTCTAAATCAGAATTATTTGAAAGATTAATTGGAAGCTTCTCCTAACCTCAGTATTTGGAAGATCTTGTGAGCTGAAAGGACTTTTGCTCCATGAAACCGCAGACTCCACTTCTGTATTTTTTTATTTAATCTTCACTGTATTTCTTCTCCACTGCCATTTAGTCCACTTATATCCCCTCTCCCCAGCAATCACCACACCGTCACCCATGTCCGTGAGTCCTTTTTCCTTTTCGCTGGATCCTAGATCCAGAGGTAGGAAAACAGAAGCTTCAGAGCAGCATGACAGTTAGGGACATTGGCTTTCTATTGTCGTGTAACAAATGACTACACCCCCGTCAGCTTAAAGCCACTTTCATTTGCTCTGTCACCGTTCCAGCAGGTCAACGGCCTGGGCACAGTGCGTGGGTTCTCTGCTTAGGGTCCCAGAGAAAAGTCCGGTTAGGTCTGAGTGGGGCTCTCATTCGCAGGCCCTGGGGAAGAATCTGTTCCCAGACTCACTCAGGTTGTTGGCCAGATTTAGCTCCTTGTGGTTGACAGTTGTTGGACAGCAGACCCATTTCCTGGCTGGCTGTTGCCCAGGGGTTACTCTTTGCTCCCAGGGCCACCCACATACTTTTTGCTTTCCATGTGGCCCCTTCATGGTCATACAGCCATGACCCATCCAGTACTCATACTTCAAATCTCTCTGACCACCCCCCTTCCACTTTTGAGGACTTATGGGGTTATATCAAGCCCACCTGAGTAACCTCCCTATTTCAAGGGCAACTCTGCCATATAGCATCATACAAAATCACAAGCATGATGTAGTCTCTTATTCATAATTGTGACAATTAAGTCAGGATAGCTGGGGGTGGGGGTGGGGGAAGGAGATCATTTTAGAAATTCTGCTTACCATGCCGGGGAATGTATTGTCCCAGGTTTTGAGGAAGCTTCAGACACCAAAAAGTTTCACCTAGAAAATGGCACCTTGTAAGAATAAGACCTTGAGTGAGAAGGAAGTTTCCAGTAAACAGACAGGAATATTTGAAACTGCAATGAAGAATTCTCTGCAAGGCCGCAGTAATGAACCTGCAGGAAAGGCACAGATGATCTAACAAGGAGAGAAAGACGCAAGGGAAAAATAAACACAGTTTTGTTAGGAAGGATCCAGAAATACCAGGCCTGGTATTAAATATACTGACATGAACTACGAGAAACACATGAAAGAGATGAGCCTGGAAGGGAAACCATGCAAGTGAATAATCAGCAAGGAGCCCGAGCTCACAGTGACGGGGAGTCAACGAACACAGAAGAGAGTCCTGACGGAGAATCCCCAGATGACGGAAAACACCAGGTAAACACGTACCCAGCTCAGAGCCAACAAGCTGCCTCAAGGCTGAGAAGTTCCAAGATTGAGATAATGGGTGGCGGTGGTAGGGTGGAATCCAGACATTTCACTGTAGGTCTGTCTAGTAAACTGAAAGGAGAAAATCATACATATATTAGCTATAACATATATATGAGCAGGTCAGGTAATAATCCCATTAGAAGGAAATATAGGTAGCAAGGCTGAAAACTAGACACCCTAGACTAGGTATCTTTCACTCTTCAGTCTTCTAGAACGTAACTGCCATTATATGTCTCTACCTTCCACTTAACTCCAGGATAATGAATTATAAAATATCAAAGATGGTGAAAATCCTTAGGGATCATCTGGTCTAATTGCTCTTTGTAACCTGGTATATCAGGGACCAGGGAAAGAAGTAAACATGCCTGGGTCAAACAACAAACCTTATGAATAGTCAGTTCTAGGGAGAGAAGACTTCTACTTCCCAGCCCAGTGGGCTGTATTCCTCTTTTAATAAGCTAGCCATCAAAGTTATGACTTATGTTGTTTAGTAAACAGCAACTAAAGAGTGGGTTCTGCCCAAGAATGAATACTGTGTAAAACATCATGGTGGATCTTCTTTTAGGATTTTTATAAAAGCTTACACTTCTATGTTTCATGCTTTCCGCACTCCTCTGTAAGAACATTTATTTTTTCACACAAGATTTTAGTTCAACTCCTCACGGGTTTGGGTTTTTTTGGTTGGTTTGTTTGTTTGTTTGTTTATTTATTTATTTATTTATTTATTTTTGTTGAATGGTTTTTAAATTATAAAGATTTCTATAGTGGTCAGTGTAGGTCCTGTGATGTCATCAAACACAAAATATTTTACACAACTTTACATGTTCAATAAAAGCTTATTTCCCATCAGGTACCATTAGCGTGAAATGTGGACACTAGAGAGAGCTCATGTGAGGTCTGCACTGGAACGCACACACCCACTCGGCGACTAATCAGCGGAAGAAAAACACCTAAGACCCTCCCTCCATTGTCGGACTTCAGTGCCTCCTCTGCAAAAAGTAATAGAAGTGAATTACATGTATTTTCCTGTTGGTGCTAATAAACAATGTGTCTAAGAATGCAAGAGCCCCGGGGATGGATGGTGAACTGTGTACTGTGAGCTTTAAGGGTGCCATTCTCATTGCAGTCTGTGTGCATGGGCCCCCCGAGAAGTAAGACAACTGTGATGTTATGTATGCTGTTGTACTTGAAAACTGCATCTCAATAGGCAACATTTTAAAAACATTTTTAAAAATAGAAGATACTATTCAACCAACCCTCCCAATAATCACCTCACATTTGGCTATAATTTCCCAGAAATCTCCCATGTTGGCTGAGAAGAGTAAAAGATACTCCTTTTGTTCTGGCTGAGAAGAGCCCTTTTACTCTTGAGATACCATCTTAATTTAGTGAGAACCGTGCTGAGTTACTTTCCAGCTTGCAGTCAGGGCATGTGGGAAAGGGCCCAACAACAGTTGGAGAAAGGAGAGTGTGTAGTGATGAGCTCAGACGTCTAAACAGAGATAGAAGAGAAGCCAAAAATTGAGGAGGAGATTACACAGGGAGCAGTCCAGTGGAAAGGCTCATATTCTGTAGGCATGATGACAAAAACAAAAATTAAAAGTGCTCAAAATTAATCCAGCCAATTTTACTATGAATAACATGGTCTAATTGAAAAGAGCTCAAGTCAAAGGCGTATCACCACATGGGCGTGTCCTTCAATATTGATTCTTTTAATGACTAAAACTATTTTGAGTTATGTCTATGAGAAAAATTCCTTTCAGATTTTGAACTCACCTGGGACAATCAAAATCGTGGTGAAAGGTATTCGAGGCCTCCACTCCAAGAGAGACAAGACCATTAATAGGGAGTCACGGATGAAGAGAAAGAGAGAAACAGAGAGATCCAATACAAACTTTTCGAGAATTTTTTTTGCAGGTTTATTTTTTCTTAATATTATGTAGTTTTAGAACAAATAATCAAATAGGAAAGTCCAATGATTTTGAAGTTAGGAAGTCAGCTTCAACTTGCCCCACACCTGATACGATCCACACACTTCAGCCTCTATAGCTCCGTAAATGTCCAATATTTCCTTAGACAAGGTCTAGCCTGGGCCACTGGAGGGCCAGGTGTTGTTTCCTACCCTAAAACTATTGATCACAGCAACACTGTAGTACCTGACAGAGAAGGAGTGACAGAGCAAAGCAGCCACATCTGAAAACGGAAGGTCATGCTGGGAAAGCATCCTTCCCAGGGCTCTTTGATGGACACCATAGGACAATGATCAGGAATTAAGGTGACTTTATACATTTTTCTTTTATGTTTCTCAGAATCAAGCTATAGGGAGAATGAACCCTTTATTCATTAGCATATATTTATTAATTCAAAAATGTATCTAATAAAAATGTAGGTGCCAGGAATGAACACAACATTAGGACATAGAGCCATTCTGCTGTCAGAAGTATTGAAGCAGAGGATAAATTTTAAGGGTTTCTCAGGAACCTTAATAAATAAGAGATGATACAAGATCTTTGATACCATGGATCCCTGTGTACTGCAACAGGAGTGATATTTTTTAATGTTCTTCCCATTGGTGACATGTAGCCACATGGGGATTAAGTGAAATGGGACAAGAGCTCCAAGGTGCGTAGCATGCGGCTCCCGTTATCAAATCGGTGCGCCTTGGCTCACCGCAAGGGCCCACGTATTTTCAATCCCCCGGCTCCTTTCCTTCACATGAAGTCCCCCTTTCTCACATGAATCATATTTGGTCACAAAGAGGCCGAGCTGTGTACCTCGGGTACCTGCACGACATCTCCTGAAACAGGTCCATTTCCGTCAAGTTGCTTGCTCCTTGCTTCAACCACCAGGATCTAAACTCAGAAGATGATGCCTAACATTCCACGCAGGGAAGGGACAAAGAGCACCAGCCTCCAAGCACAAAGTCAGTCATCAAGCATCCGCTATTGTTTTCCCACCCAGGTATCGCGCCTATGCCTCCCTGTCCACGCCCTCCGCCACCGCACCTACCCTGTTATAAACGTCCGTGCGTCGGGCATATTTCCTTAGCCATCTCCTCACTGGCTCTGCGATTCTGTTTTGTTAGATCCTGTCGTCACCACCAGGCTGGAAGCCAATGTTTGTACTGGGTGGGAGTTAGAGGGAGGCATAAACAGAATCAACCCTCTTGTGCTGTAGAAAATCAGGCTAGAATTATATACATATTTCATGTCAGAAAAATAAAATGTGTCTTGGCGGTGGATGGGAAGTTGGAGCGCTCGGGGGGGAGTGGAGAATTGGCAGAATTGCTCCCCTTTTCCTTGGCCCCCCGCCCGACAATCATTCAACCCTTTACTCTTGGAGTCAGCTCCTTCCCGCTCCCCGAGGCCTTCCAAGTGCTACGGCTTCCTTGCTGTCACCCCGCGCACGCTGTCAGAGCCCAGAGCGGCTCGACAAGGAAGGGCGCTTTCACAAAATGGCGCACGCTCCCCGCATCCTCCGAGGCGGCTGTTCAGGGCAGGGCGGGAGTCTCCTTAACTCTGCTTGGAAGGGAAGGCAAGGCTCCGATGGCAAGGCCACGTCCCAGGAAAATCAGACGAGCTAAATGAGGCCACATTTAGGAATTTACCTCTTCGGAAATGGAATCCCATGACACAGATTTGCGGAGCACGAAGATTCTTATCTGCTAAAAAAAAAAAAAAAAAAAATTATCCTCTGTTTCAATATTTCTCTAAACTCAGTTGTTTCTCTCTGACTCGAGTGGTTCTGTTTCAATAATTCTTGGTGTTCTCAGAGGCCACGCAGACTTGCAGTCTCTTCTGAATTGTTATCTGTACAAAATGGGGACCCCCTGTTGGTCCCTTAGACCCACCCGCCCTTTCCCTGACAGGCCTTGTTGCTTCCATTGTATCCCCAAGAAGGACCACTCTGTTTTATACTGTGCCCCTCCTCAGTCCTCGAACTCCTCAGAAAGTGCTCATCCTTGCCGGGGTCTTGGAAACCCTGAGGACGTCCGGGGACGGGGCTCCTTGTCTTCACGCAGCCTCCGGACAGGGGTTCTAGGAGGCGTGGAGGAGCCCTCACAGACCTACGTGACAGCCCCTAGGCCACCGCTTTCCCACCCTCCTCATCTGAGACTCAGGTCACTGGCGTGCTCTCCTCATCTGTGTGTCTGTTATCTGCCAGCCTTTGTGTATGTCATTTCCTCATACTTAGCACCTCTTTGTAACTTGGCAGAACGTCTTACTCTTCACTTTAAATCCTAAAATGCAGTGGTGACTGCACCAACCACAGTCCCAGAACCTTGCTAATTTGAATGGCTTCAGAGAGTCCTCCGCATCTAAACAATTCACTACAGCCAGGCCCTGGAATTCTTCATCTCTTAAAGTGCCCTGACCCCCACCAACACATCACCTTTGGAACCCCACCCTTCTAGCTTTGTTTAAACAGTGTGGTGATGTAGTTTAGTGGAGAATGATATCATTCAAATTCAGGGGGCAGATCCAGATAGCAACATGGGAACAAACACTATAGTTAGGCCCAAATGAAATGCTTGGTTTGGAAAGAAGGAAAAGCAGTAGGAAGAACAGGAAACAAATAATATGAGTGTTGATGGTCTTTCCTCCTATAAGAAATGTCTACCCCTTCTGTGTTGGGAAACAAATTTGGCACTTGGTAGCAAATAAATGGGGTGCATTTAATTTCTTTTTCAAAAAAACCCCCAAAACAAAGGAGCATTTCTACTGGGTCTCCATAGACTTGCAAGAAAGGATAAAACTGAAACCTCCCTGTGTCATGATTTCTTGGGTTGTTTGTGGTGAAGAACTCACTTTGTGCCAGAGTGGCATGGCTGGTCCGCTTAGCGCCTGCTCCATGGCCAGTCCCCCAAAGGGAACTAAAGGCCAAGTGTTCCATCCCATTACAAACGTGTGTGGACTGTTCCAGATTGCCACACTTTCCTTCTGACACGATTAAAATAGGAGGCTGGGAAACTTGCCTTATCTAGAGTTGAGTCCCAGATCTTGGCACTGTCCACAGCAATCCAGGAATTCAAGTCACACTAATGAAATCATCCTTCCTGTGCCAAAAACAACTTCTGATAGATCTTCTACACTTACTTGGTAGGCCATACATTCTCCCCCAAATGTGTGTGTTGATGAACTAGAATCAACTAATTTCCGAGAAATTTCAGGGCAAGGGAATAGCCCCAAACACTTCTGAATTTTTCTGACTTTTCGTTGAACGGCTATACCTCCCCTCAGCTCTGTGTTGTCAGCAGAATTAACCAGTCTATGTCATTTTTTATAGATTGTGAACAGGGAGGACCTCAAGCCTGACCCCCATCGAGCCGCGGTAAATCTCACGGCGCACAGTTAAAGACACTCCTCGGGGCTTTGTTTTTCTACCAGTCTATCATCCCCTCCTGTGCACTTTGGATACTGGCAGAACTCCTTTTCATCTGAGGTTTACAGTAGGATTTTCTGTAAACATCTGCTGAAGATCCAAATAGGTTATTACATAGGGTCCAATTTGTCATGTGACCTCCAGGAACACCTCGCTACATTAAAACAGGGTTGGTTTTCTGCTTGAAAGACTGCATTTCCTTCCAGCCAGCACCCACTTAGCGTCTTCCTTTTTACACACTAACCCCATGGGATTGCTTCTCTTAGACTACTCCTTTCCACTTAAAGTACAAGCACTTCATTTCTTCTTTTATTTCAGTTTGAAATAAAGCTGTTCCAGGTAGGAAGGAAATAATGCAATTGCAAGCGCTACTTCCATTTATTTGAAGACCGCTGCATTTTGTTACTAGCTGGGTTTAGAGACTCTCTGAACATTAACTTGGAAATCTCTTGAGATCTTTGTTTCTTAAAATGGCCTACTCCTAGGACCCACACAAGTATTATGTTTATATTAAGCCCAATGCCTCATTCTATAGGATAGAATGAGAAATAAATCCATGTGCATTTTTGCAGATAGGCCGAGACTTTAGAGACAGTTTCTACATGCAGCTGCGTACTTCAGCCTCTCGCCCGAGGAGCTGCATGTTGTGTCTTCCCTTCAGGAGGGAAAGTAAGAGTACACCTGTCCGAGTCCCTCCCACCACAGATGAAGAAGACAACGAGACTGAGAGGTCTTACCACTGACCTTATGCTGGGGCCGGGGGGCGGGAGGGGTTGGGCTTCAGCTCTTCTTTTTTTCCTACTCCTTTGTAGAAAACAAAACAAAGTGGGAAAAATTAAAAAATATAAAGAAAGTGACAATGGGAACTCATGATCCACAGCCATGGGTAACTATTATTCATGTTTTGATAAGAGTTGCATTTTATTATGAAAATTTTATGTTATATAATTTGAGTTATAATTATATAAAATTGGGTACTGGCTCCTTCTTTATTTATAACAATATAACGCAAATATTTTCCGACATGAAAAAAACTGTAATTAACATATTTTTGATGATCATTTAATGCATTATTAGCAAAAGCACCACAATTCAGCTAATTATCTTGATTTTCTAGAAATTTTCAGTCTTTGAAATATAAGTATCATTGATATAATAGTAAGAGGACGTTGTCTAACATACAGTTAAATTGCTCTAAGACTGTCCTTTATTCTGATCTAGAATCCAATTCGGGATAACTTACCGAGTTTCATTGTCATGTTTTTTTATCATCTCTGATCTGGAAAAGGTAGTTCCTCAGTCTTTATTTTTCATGATACTGACACATTTGAAAGAGTCCAGGCAGGTTGTTGTGTCAAATGTCTCTCCATCTGGGTTTTGCTGAGTTTCCTCATAATTAGACTCAGGTTAAGCATCTTTGGCAGGAATGCCGCAGGGGTGATGTGTCTTTCACAGTGCATCATGTCGTGACGTCAGTGTGTCCTATTTTGGTCATGTTAACTCTGATCACTCGGTTAAAGTGATTTTTCCATGTTCCTCTGCTGTAAAGGTAGCTTTTCCCTTTAACAATTAGCAAATTATCTATGGGGAGATCATTGAGACATGTAAGTACAAGCTCATCCATGGGTTTAAGCCTCAATTTTGATGTATCTGAAATAATTATTACTATAATTGTTGTACAATAATGATTTTTCTAACTCTGGAATTCTTTCTGCATTTATCATTTGCCATTTTAATGTAACAAAAGCTTTTACTCTTTCTTGCCATTTTGTTTGTATGTATGTAGTCAATCAGTTATTTGTTCCTTTATATTTTTTAGTATCAGTATGGGTATGTGGATTCTTCTTATCTTAAATGTATTTTAATTTACTGCAATCATTATTCATTTTGATTCTGAAATTGCCCCTGATTTGGTTAATGGAATCCCTGAAGGCTTGCTTCAAAGTTCATTGAACATATCTCCATCATTATTTTTTTAGCCCTTATATTTTGGTTTTCCCACAAAAAAAGCTCTAGATGTCTTCTCATAATTATGCTGCTCTCATTCTAGGGTTGGTCATTTTTCCAAGGAGCCTGTATTTCTTTTAGGGTAAATAGAATTAATTCCAACTTTTTGAGAGGCAATGTTTTGTTTTTAATTTTCTTTGATTATTAGTGAAGTTAATTTTTTCTCTAAAATTTATCCCTTGTTTACATTTCCTCTTTTGTTATTCTCTTCTTAATTTGAATATTTTTTAGAATACCTAGAATACACACTAGGAATGACATGTGTATTTCCATTTAGATTAAACCATCTGTTTCTCAGGCAGAAATAAGTTTGTAATTTCACTGTTCTAAATGGTGATTAAATCCCCCAAAACACTTTTCATAAAACTGCAATAGGCATGTCGCAGAACTCAGTCATATTTTGATAGTCAGATTCAGAACTTCGGCCCCTGGGAGCTGGCCCCGCCCTGTGCTCTCTGCATTACAGAGGCCAGAGCAGGATTGCAGGGATGGGGGTGGGGGGAGCAGATATGTCCAGTCTTACCTGGTGGAAATAGCAGTGAAGCTTGGGAGAGGAATGGATAAGTTAGAAGACAAAGGAATCTGTGGCCGTGGCAGGAGGCATCTATGAAAGGGAAAGGGATGTGTTACTTCAGAAACAGTTGTGTAGAGAAAGAAAATGTTCTTTCTCCAGAAGTACCAGTTACAAAAGAAATCTCAAAACAGAGTGGCAATTTATAAATAAAGAACTTTACCTTTATGGAGAGCTATCATGAGTGTGAAACATTCTATGAACACATATCGATGGAAGAGATTGTCATTCTGCTTGCCTAGAAATATCTAAATTACATGGTAATCTCTCTTAAAATGAAATGACAGTGAGAAAATTAAATAGCAGATTGCATTTGGGAGCACGTATATCCACCATAAAGTCACATGTTGAACTTTAGATGTCATATCTGAGATGTTTTGCTGTCACCCGCAAACATCGATGACCTACCAGGATGCCCCTGCTTGTCATGAGATGCAGAAGTGACTCTCCACCCCCCTCAGGTGGCCTGTCGCCTGGGCTCCCCACCATCACTGGTCCCTCAGCAGCTGCTGAAGCTAGAGTCTCTTGACTTTTCATTTCCTGGGAAATCACGGAACATATTGTCCATTCAGGAGACGCTTAGCCAGAGGCACAAAGTGCCATCAAAACACTCACCAAAGTTTCAGGAAATTAATTGATTGTATCCCTGTCACTACCGCCCTTCCTTTTTCTTTCCATTGCTTTTCCCTTACTGACCAGTCACTTCCCACTGCTCACTGGAGCCCCCAATGGCCCATCTTCTCACCAAGTCATCACGGCCTCCCCTGTAGTACATTCTCATGCTCATGTCTCTTTTTAAAACAATGTAAAACTGTGAAGATGTACATTATTAAATTTTTTTAGAATACAATAGTTTTAGACTTATGGAAAATGCAAAAAAAATGTAAATAAGAGAATAAAAGCTACCTATAATTCTAGCATCCAGAATTAATCACTGTTCACCTTTTACAGGGTACCTTTCCATTCACTTTCTCTCATACACGCGTCTCTATGTGTCTTTATGCAATTATGTCACTGTCTCTTTCTCGCTGTCTGTATGTCTGTATGTACATACAGAGAGACAGAGACAGGGAGACAGTCCTTTCAAAGTGTGTGTGCCTGTGTGCACATACACATGCATGGACAAGAAATAAACCTGTGATTTGTTCAGCCACTGAGATTGCAGGTTTATTGGTAACAACAGTCAGAGAAAACCTGAACTAATACAGTTGTTCTAGATCAGGTTGTTGACCGACAGGTGCATGCAACTGAAAATGGAGGGACAGAGGACGAAGGAGAAAACAAAAAGATTTAAATAACACAGAGCCGTGAACGTGCCTGTGATAATTAGGGAACCCATTTCTGAGTGTTTCAGATCCAAATATATTTTAAATAATTAACCACAGATTGAGAAATCAAGGTCGGTCTGTCAATCAGTCATTTCTTTCATGTATTCTTTCTAAAGTATTTTTTAATTGCTCAAAAGATGTGAGACCATAGGATAGGCACCAGAGCTATATTAAGGGTTAATGTGGTCCCTTCTTTCAGAGTGCTTGTGGGTTATAAGGAGAAAGATCAGCTTCTTTATAACTCTATCAGCAAGAAGAGCTGTTTTCAACATAGGTCCTGTGGGGGAAAGGAAGAATTAGATGAAGAAATTTAACAGTCTCACATTTCATTAAAGATTATTCAGTTGTTTCTTTCTTTCCCTGATAAATGACTAAGATTTAACATGAATGGTCCTTAAACTTTTGCCATCTATTTACTTCTAGTTTCTAAGAAAATTCAAAAATCTGTCAAACTGATCCGAGATATCAGGGTGCTCGAGAAAAAAGACCAAGTTAAAAGCCCAGATAAAACAGTGATCAGAAAATCTGCACACTTGTTGGACTCCTCTTGCCTAACTGCGCTTAATTATAAAAGGCTCTGTAGAACCTGGAAAGCACTGGGGTTCTACCCTCGGAAGCTGCAGGCCCTTTCCTGTCTGACTTGCCTCAGTTCGCCTCCCTGCGTGGCTGGGCCAGGCTAGTGTCTGCGCCAAGACAAACGAGGACTTCTGCTGAGGGACTCCTCATCTGGTGACAGGGGGACCGAAGATGTTCTCTTCTCTGTGCTCACACAGGGTCTCACATCAGGCCCACCTGCCTAAACGAGAGGAGTCACAGTGACCGTACTACTCACCAAGAAAGAGTGGCGCTTGACCGACAGCCCTTTCTCTGCACGTTTCCAGGGCTGTCTCTTCTCCTTTCTAGACAGTGGAAACGAACTTTCTGCATGAATTCAAGCATGTGGAGCCAGAAACCTGCTGGACCCACTCCAGGTGGGCCACGTGAAACACATCCCCAACCACGTCATCACCCAGGAAGCCCGATCCTGATGTCACTTTTTGCAGCTTGGCCTCTTTGCCCTGGAATGTCCGCCCACAGATGAGAGCTTCCTAATGGCATCTCTGTTCTCTTATCCTTCAACTTTTATCTGTATCAGAAAAGTAAATGAAGAAAAGGTTCAGAAAAGAATTATGTACATCCTTCAAATCAAGAAAACATTCAGATGCTGTATTCTCAAAGGGGCAGTGATGTTTTAGAAAGAGAGCTGAGATTTTAGTAACATCAGAGGCTAATATGCTGGGGGTGTAGGCCAGGGACATTTGAATCCTCCGCTAATCTCACAGTTCCTTCTTCTGAAGTCCCTAATGGCATTATAAATGCAGGGGACTACAGCAAAATGGGAAATTAAAGTACACTTTATTATTAGTCTTGTCAATGCCAAATAAACAAATACAGGACTTTCTGGTGATGTGTCTAGGAGACATGGCATGTTATCAGCCCCCAATCCAGACCCCCAAATGCTTTACTAGAATATCTGATCTTGGAATCTTAACATCATTGGGCTGTTCACATGGCACAGGGAAGCCAGTTATAAATAATGTACCGCATGGGAAAAGACATAATGTGAATCTGGAGAAATTTCAGAGACCAACAGAATCTTTTATTAAACCAAACAACAAACAAATGAAAAGTACTCTGCCATATAAAAATGGCTCTATCATAAAAAGTAATCTCTTATCATCAGGCAGATAGGGATCCTGGCCCCAGTCCCTCAGTGATAGTCACAGAGGGATTGAGGTTCCAACATTAACCCTGAGAAGAAGAAGAAGAAGAAGGAGAAGGAGAAGAAGGAAAAGAAGGAGAAGAAGGAGAAGAAGGAGAAGAAGAAAGAAAAGAGACCAGTGACCTCGGGCCCTCTCACGCATCTGGCCATGTCTCTGGAGAAGAAAAAAAATTTTAACATCCTGCGAACGGCCCATTGGTGAGTATCGCCCAAATAGTAGCAGGACTCATTTAGTATGTGTCTTCTTAGAGAGAAGTGAAAAATGGGGCCAGGAGACGAAGGGATAAGTTTGCAAAACCCCCACATGTCTGGGATTGCTTTGGGAAGAAAGAAAACAAAAAGCTGTTATTTATTTTGAGGTGGTGGTTTTGCTGCCACAGTCAATACGCCTCTTGCACTTGGTAGGGGCATTTTGTCGGGAGTCCTGTAAGCATCACAATTCCTATTGAATCAGGTGTTTCATCCTTACAACGTAGATCAAGCAAATGTGCCTCAGAAAGGTTGTTTTGACCAACGTCTCAGGGACATTCAATGTGATCTCGAGGTATCCAAATCCAGAGCCTATCCTCTTTATTTTAAATCTGAGGTTATTAAACTAGAATTGCACTATTAATTAGAACAGGTTTGGAAATCACTTGATTTTTTTCTTATTAGTCATTGCAATTTGGCCCGTAGGGAAATGCTCCGAGTGGGTAGATACTGAGGTATATTTTCTGTACACAGGTGGAACAAAGAGGGCGTTGTCTGCCATGCCCTTTGCAGAATTCTCTAAAAGTTGTCTTGATACTATCAAGAACAGAAACATCTTCTCACTGAGCACTTCTACATTCTTCCGAGACAACATTCTTTTTTATAAGTATTCACAATCGCCTTTATTCACGTGCTTACCCACCACATATACCTCGGTACCAGAGTTCAAAAGAACTATTTAGTGGGAACAACTGTAGGAATACGAGGGGGGGCAAAAAACAGAATTTATTTATAAAAAATTCTGTGCTTATTCTTACATGTTTAAACGTCAGTCACTCTCAAAGTCCTCTCCATTTGATGCAATACATGAGGTGTTTTTTCCACTGCTCAAAACAGTTTCTGAACTCGTTGATTTTGATGCCTCTTAGTGTTTCTGCCATTTTTTGTTTCACCTCTTCTATATCAGCAAAATGTTTCCCCTCCAGGACTTTTTTCATCAGGAGAAATGAAAAAAAAAGTCTCTCAGGGTGAGATTAGGTGAATAGGGACGGTGGGGCATGATTTCCTCTTTTGTTATTTCATACTGTTTTTGATCACAAACTGCTGAACACTCAGCACTGTTGTAGGCAAGTGTGCTCGTAAATCACCCATCAGAAAATAGGCAAATGTATTGAAAGAGCCTTCAAAAAATAATTCACTGAAGCTGAACGCAGCCTCTCACAAGGACGCCGGCCGGCAAACAGATACAGATGGGTTCCGAGAACACTCACCTAGTGGGGAAGCCTGTACTACAAGAGGCCTGCCCTCCAGAAGATAATTCTGTTTTCTTGGGGTTCCCCCTCATATGGACATGTATGTTGCATTAAATATATAATATACTCACTTCCCCTTGGGGGAGGTATGACTGACCTAATTAACAGGTTCCAGAGAACTGAGGATTTCCTGATTTATGTATAAATGTATACAAATGTACTTTCTGGACTTTATGTAATTTCACCATCTAAATATTCATGTATATGAATAAGTGCGTATACATATACCCACATTCACACAGCACATATTGTATGAATATTACTGTAATTATTATTGAGAAACAGGTAGATGTCTGGTTTCTGTTTAGCATGCAAAGAGCTCTAAGGAGTGCCACTGCCACCCTTACAAACAAAAAAGCCAGAAAACTACAAGTGCACAAGTTTTCTTGACTGTATCAGAGAACCGAGGTTACAGGGAGAGATGAGGTAGGACCCACGACTTGCCTGGGGCAGACACTGTCAGACACCGATTAGGAAATACCATCTAGTGTAGGCAGGGGGTTAGAGGCAGCCAAGCAGGAGTTGGCAGGGGTGTGCAGTGCTCCTTAGACCTGCAGATAGAGAGAGAGGGGGTTTGTACCTTCCTGCTCCACAGACCCTGCAGGTTACTGACAAAATGACTGGTCAATATCTTGAGAAAGTGTCCCTTATTGTTTAGTCCAATTCCGTTCTCTCTTCTCCCTTAATCTGTGGCGCTGGGGGGCAGGGTAGGCCAATGTGCAACAAACACTCTCGCCCTTAAGGCACTGGTGAAATCCCATTGCATCTGAGCAAAAGAAATAGGAAGGAAACCTCTAGTCTTGGGGTAAGAGCATTCATACTTTTAGGGTCCAGAGTTGCAGCTGAGGGAGGTGCAGAAGCACCGACCAGCAAAGTGTGACTGAAGGAGTTCGAAGTCCATGGTGCACTGATGGCAACCATAACAATAATAAACCTCAGACCCAGTTGTACTCCTGACTAGATTAACTCAAACACCCACTTTAAAAACATAGCAGAAAGAAATGTAAGTTTAATCCTATGCACACAAAAATGACCTACCTCAGCCTCTACTGTCCTGTACAAGATGCTTGGCTTAAAACAAAAAATTACAAAGTATTTGAAAATGTAAGGAAATACAACCTAATGCCAAGAGCTAAATCAATCAATAGAAGCACACTTTGATATGACACGGATGATGGGACTACCACGGAGAGAATTGAAGAAATAGCCAGAGGTCCCTATGATGAATTCCAAGCTGCCAAACTGTGACGTGTCTATGGGATATTGCAGTCAATAAAAATAGGAGAGTCCACGTCAAACTGAAGCACCCTTTACTCAATAAAGTTGATTCCTAAAGACCATTGCGGGTCATTTAAGAACACCATTATCCATTCATTTCACACATATTTATTGAATGTAAAACCCAATTCCTTGCTTTTTCTTCAAGACAAGAATGCATTATATGCTAGATCCCACCACACTCTACACACTTTTGGACCTAAGGATATAGTGGGTTATATCATAGCTCGTCTTGACGTCATAGCATCATCCAATGGCCTTTCCTAGCCATCTGCTCATGAACCTTGGTTCCATTTAGCTGCATGCAGTAGGACATGCTCCCACCATAGCATCATTTGCACATAGAGAAATGCGCAACTGGCTTCACAGAATTCATAGATGTCTCCCGATGAAATAAGTCCCATATTTGAGACAAGTATGAGGTAAAAACCATCACTGTCTGCTGACATTTAATTTGGTCTAGAGCTTAGTTGCTGAGTTGTCACCTATTCTGCTTTATAATTCTGTTTAAGCATAGATTTGGGTCATTCACTCATTCATTCATGAAATCAGTCTCCAGGG
>PVJD01010029.1:0-57150 GCA_004026545.1 Mormoops blainvillei
TCTCCTCACACTGAATCTGTTCGTGAAGACGTGTTGGAAAGCAACGCTTTGGAGACTGTATGGTTTTCCGGGCCCATCCAAACTCCCAGCCAATTAAATACCTCAAAGCACTGTTAAACATGTATACAACAACCTTTCAAGGATTTCTGCTCAGAATAGAACATTTTAAACTGAAATCAATAAAAATTATTATTTAGTATTTTTTATTATTTTAATTCTATTTATATGTCTGGTTTTTATGTTGTTATTTTTAAATCAGCCAATTATTTAACTCTGCAAGAACAAGCAGTGGGTAGGTTTGTGCACTGATATGTCAAAGTGGGATGTGAAGGAGGTTTACCTTCAGCTCCACAGTGATCAAGGGCCGCACTGTCAATCCCAGTGAGGGACCGGTTAAAGAAGCTCCTTCCAGTCCACCTGGGTGGGATCTGGGAGAGGAGTGCCCCCAGGTGTCTGGCAGAAGCAAGAAAATGTGTGGAAAACCATCAGGCAAAAACTCTGATCCCCAAAGGAGAACAGTGGAGATTCACCTGCCGCTCATGCTACATTCTCCCACCTGGACTGGTGTGCGTTGTTAAACGCTTCCAGCCATGAACACATGCGTATTAATTGCCGCATATATTCTATTTGTTTAGTATGGTTGGGGTGCTATTTTTTGGGGGTGGGTAAGCCATTCAGATATGAGAATTCAGCTACTGAGGATAATTATAATGACTTAAATTTCAATCAATATTTAATTTATTAAAGTTATAGATCTTAGAACCTAGCTCTTTCTTTGGCTTTTACTTCCAACTTATGGATCTTGATATTTTATTCATGAACTTAGTAAATTTTACATAAAAGCAAGATTACATTTACTTGTTCATTGATTCATATTCACTTAACTTATAAATTTGATAGATTAAATTCTCATAAACTTTTAACACCGTTTACACATTTAATTAAGCAAATTCCTTTAGATATTTCAAACTACAATTACAAACTCAATTTATCTGATTCAAACACTTCAAATACCTAACAAGGGAGATTTACAAATATGGCAAACAAATTATTCCTAAGCACTTAAACAACTTCTGTGAATCTAATCAGACATAAAAGTAATGTTTAAATTTTACTTCACCCACGGTAAAAAAAAAAACAAAAACAACCCCAGCAGAACAATATAAAGACAAAATGATGATTAAAAAATTTCTTACTGCAACTGTAAACACAGCTTATATACAAAAGTATCAATGCTATTATTCCTTTCTTTAACATCTTGTTATGTTACAAGAAATATGTGAGGGTCAACCTATAAATTTCTCACCCCAATCAAGATGAAACACATTACTACCTTGCATTAAAGCTAAGGTTCTTGGCAGAAACTCAGGCCCATGACACGGGAGGAGGGATTTTATGTGGTTGAATCCTGAGTACTGGGCTATGGGACACCAATCAAAGACGCTGAAGACCACTGGGGACCCAGTCGTGGATGGACTTTCTGGTACCTGATGGTAAGATTCTGTTGGCCACGTCATCAGTACTTTCTAAATTCTTGCCTTTTGGCTGGAACTTAACCAATAATATGTTTCAATTTCTTGAATCTGAGGTCTTTTTCTGGAACTGACCAGTCTCTTAAACCCATGAGGGGGATTCCAGGTCACTAAATGGTACTTCATTCCCATGAAACGGCCCGATTGTGTAATTTGGTTTTTCCTTAGCTTTTCCCCTTTTATTGTATTTTTTCCCATTACCATTTATCCCCCTGACTCCCCGCGCCCCTCTGCGGTCACCACACTGTTGTCATTCATGTGTGTAATTTCTTACATTAAAATCTAGTGTGCTCGTCTCTTGCCCATTTTTCTACAAGGCTGTTTTTTTTTTTCTCATTCATTTGCAGGAGTTCTTTGTGAGTTCTGGATGTGAGTTCTCTGCCAGGTATGTCTGTTGTAAATATCTCTTTCCCTCAATTGAGATCAAGAGTCTGGGTCTTTCCTCTGAAGTCCTCTACTCAATTGCAGATCAAGATCTCCTCTGAATGTCCAATGGGCATGTTAAACCGTGTGACAAAATGGATCTTTCATTTCTGGATTCTCCATCTTCCCACTTCATCCCTTCTCCTGAAACCATTGCCAAATAAGGGGTTGGCATCATACTTCATGCAGTTGCCGAGCCCCATTTTTGAATATTTTTTTATATTGTGAAAAAGAAATTACATATAGAAAATACATAGAACTAATGCATGATTTAATAAATAAATACCCATGTCACTACCATCCAGGCCAAGAAATACATTGCCAGCCCTCGGAAGTTTCTTGGAGATGGAAAAAAAACAACTACTTATCTATCTATCTACCAACCCCCTCCTGCCCCCACACATAGTTGACCCTTAAAAAACACAGAATTGAATTACATGGACCCACTTATACATAATCCTTTCAATAAAAACTGTAAATGTATTTTTCTTATGATTTCTTATAATATTTCCTTCTCCCCAGCTTACTTTATTGTAAGAACAGTATTAAATACATAGAGCATGCAAAATATGTGTTAACTGACCATTTATGTTATCAGTAAGGTTTCCAGTCAACAGCAGGCTATTGGTAGTTAAGTTTTGAGAAAAACTTAAAAAGTTATGCACGGATCGCCGACTGTGCGGGCATCAGCCCCCCTCACCTCTGTGTCGTCCAAGGGTCAACTGTATATATAAATACTTCAGGTTTGCCTGTATTTGAACTCTGTTGATGAGGTCACACTGAACACCTTGTTTAGTATCTTCATTCTTCCTTTCGACATTAACACTCACCCTGGTGTTGTCTGTAACTGTTCATGTGTTTTAATGGGTGCCTATTATTCCACTGTAATACATATACCATTTTCTACTCTTGATGGATATTTGGGTTGTTTCCAAGTCTCAGCTGTTAAGAACAGTGCTTTTGTGCTTCTAAAAATACTCTTATACATTTTTATGATACGCAAATGCATGAATTTAAGGTATATACGTAGAGCTATAATTGTTGGCCACAGGGTATATCTATTTTCAACTTTCCCAGAAAAAGCCAAACTCCATTCTAAAGTGGTCATAACATTGTTTTTTCTTAAGTCAGTTTTGGGGAGCGATATTTTTCTTGGGATTTGTCCACATCACCTAAAATTTCAAATACGCTGGGCCTGAGAATTCTCATCATGTTCTTTTCCATGTCTGTAGTGCCGGCAGGGATTCCACCCCCCACCCCCACTCCCATGTTGGCTATTGTTTATTTGTTTCTGCTCTGTGTTAGTCTCAGTCAGTGACCTCTGGGAACGGTGGCTTCCATGGTCACTTTCTCCTCTGGGTTCTTATATTTCTTTCCAACGTGGTCATTTCTTATTATCTTGTCAGCTCTTCACTTCTTCGAAGAAGAAGCTTTTAAATTTTTATCAAGCATCTTTGTTTTTTTCCAATGGGAGGGCTGGTCCTCTGTTTCTGGAAGTCCATGGTCATTCAAGGTTTCTCACTTTGATGTCCAGCACGCAGCACACCCATCAATAAGTCCCATCAGCTCTGCTCCTAAAACAGACCCCAGCCCCACCCACTGCTCTCTAGCTGTCATCCTGTAATATAATATTTCACAAGTGCTGTCTTAACCCAGTTTTGGGATCCTGGCTAAAAATTCTCAATTCCCATTCACGGGCACTTCGCTAAAGCTACACACCCCAACCTCTTTCCTGTTGGATTCTCATACTCCTGGGTGACATCACACCTAACTACCAGAGAACTCGAAGCCAAACATCTAAGGATGAGCCCTTTCTTTTTAAGTCCCCAGAATTGTTCAAATACCCTATTCACAGAAAGCCCGAAACCTAGTAACCCCACCCTGCTTGCCACACGTAAGCTGCCATCTCGTTCCAGCTTGCTGCTACTTTTTCCTGGCGCAGCCCCCTGCGTGGCCCGCGTGGCCCGTGTGGCCCGTGTGGCAGCCTTCCCTGGTTCAGAACTGTAAGTAACAAAGAGTTCTGCATTTCCTCCATCCGGGAGTCATTGTACATTGTTCTGCTATCATCAGAACCTAACAAACATTAAAACAGTAGCCCCGCCCCCTCACTGCCGCGAGTCTCCGTCTCCTCTAACCTGGGTCCCTCAAATAGCCCCCGACTCTGTCCATGTTCTACTTTCCTGTCTCCCGTGTATGACCCTCTTACCACTGAACTCAGACTGAAACCCAGACACCTTCCTATGGTTTCAAAGGTCCTGTATGATTCTGCCCCTGCCGATGTCTCTGAGCCCCTCCATCCCCCTATGCATCACTCTCCGTCCGCACGGGCCTCCTTCTCCTCCTTGACTAAGCCTGCTCTCTCCTGTCTAGAGTCTTTATATTCTAGAAGTGTTTGGAGTGCTCATTCCAGACTTTTCCATGGCTTTTTCCTTTTCCTCATTCAGGTCCCAATTCCAGTATCACAAAGCAAGGCCGTCCCCAAACATCCTTGCTAAAGCTGGATACAGCATCTTTCCCCCGATTCACAGTCAGAGCTATAAATAGAACCTTTTGAAGATGGAGCACCATCCATTTCTTGTGAATAAAGGACAAACAACATTTCTTCCAGGGCTGAGGGATCCAGCCCTTCCTCTGCCACCATGGAAGAAGCCACAGAATCTGGGAGCCTCCACAAATATGACCTTAACAGTCAGATATGTCCCTAGGGCTATTTTGTAGTTCTTATCTTCCTGGCCCTTCTTCTAAGACATCTCCAATCTATTACCACTTTAAGACCCACAAACTCATGCAGAGACCTCATTAAGACTTACTCTCCCGCATTTCATTCTGAGAGCCCTCAGAATGTGGGCATGGTGTCTCAGTCCGAAACCGTGCCCAGGTCTCTCAATCAAGCCTCCCTGCTGGTCCCCTTCTAAATCCACAGAACAAGGTAGGCGTGTAAAAACAAATGGGCAAGAGATTTGATGACCTCTTTTGGTTTTGTCGGGTAGAGGGTTCACCTCTTCTCCTGTCAGTGATGATGGTGGTAAGTCTCTCTGATGCTCCGAACAAACCGTACCGAGTGGTCCTACAGTCAACCTACTGTCATGCCAAGAACATGGGCTTTGGAACCTGGCAGACTTGGGTTCGATCCAGTAACACTGTGCACTCTTGGGTGAGTCAATGCCCACCTTGCAGGGTTGTCATGTATGCCTAAAGCGGTAATATATGTGAAGGCCCCAGGTGTGCCCTAGCTAGTGTTCAATGGCAAGACAGACCCGAGTCAGAAAAATGTAGTGAATTGGAAGTCGGGGCACCTAAAAAAATCTCCTGGTTCTGCTACACAACTCAACTGTGTGACTCTGGGCCGTCACTTCCCTTTCCTGGCCTTCTGTTCCTTGTCAGTGAAACCAAAGGTGGAATAAGAGGATTCCAAGGGCACGACCAGCTCTGACATCCTTGACTGTAAGATCTGGATTGATTCTCTTGACATTTAAGTAGCTGCCGGGTTGTTTTACCTTTGTTCCTTGGGAGAGGACGGACATCTGTAACCATTGTATTAGGGATTTAGGTGAAGTTTTGATGGTATTAACATGGAATTATGACAAAATCCAGGATTCTTGTCTGACCATCATACTTATGTTTTCCCCGCGAGAGTGTATAAAAGTGTGTGATAAATGGGATGTCAAAACACCACTTTGTGATGAGCTAAGCAAACGCCTCACATCCCAGTGCAAAGCTGTGTCATATCAGAGTCCTAGCTGGGCCTTTCCATCCTCCTATAACACTCAGTAATAATAATGCCATCATGAGAGCTGATTCATTGGATAATGATGTGCCAGGCAACGAACATTATTTAATTCTCAATAACAACCCTATGATTGTATTATAATGACCCAGCTAACCAGAAAATAGGTCCCATCAGTCTTCAGAAATCTGACCCAACAGAAAGGCAAGCTTTTCTCCCTGCTTGGGGGTGAGAGGAGGGAGAGACATAGTAGAGGAGGGGACCAGCCTCAGCTTCTAGGTGATGACTACAGCGTGACTACACGGGAGGGGAGAGAGGTGCATGGGGCAGGTCCTGGGGTGGGGGGCTTGCAGGGTTCCGATCAGCTTTGCAGACTTGTGTTTGGCAGAGGCTCTGCGCCCAGCGCTGGGAATACAGAGATAACTAACAGTCTGGGAGTGTGTATGGGGGGCGGTGGGGCAGTGGGGGGCAGGCATGGAAGGAGACAGACACCTCTTCAATGCTTCATGACTCTCCAATCACAAGTTGTATATACAAGACCACAATGTCATTTGGAAAAGGGAGTGGCGATCCTATCGGGTAGCCAGGAAAACCCTTCCAGCTTCCCAGGTAAGGCGGTGACATTCCCTCAGCCACCAGACTTGTGGTTCCACATCCTCTGTACTCGCTTCTGAATTTGGTTCTTCCCATCTCCACTTTAGGGTCTTAGTCTTCATGCTCAACTCCCATGCCCAACTATCACCAGTCCCTGCAATAACGGGTCTCCGAGCCCCCTCCAGCCCATCCAGCTCTCTAGCAAGAATGGCGCTCTTCCTACAACACAAACCTAATCATAGCCTCCTCTCCTTAAATCCCTCCAGTTGCCTGGCAATATGGCCCAAGATACTATGGAATGACTTTCAAGCGCTCGGGGGTCTTGTTCCTGCTTCTCCTTTCAGGGTTACCCTGAACTCGTCCTCCTTGTCAGTCCTCCCTCCTGCCCATTATCCAGTTTCCTGCCATAGTGTCCCAAGTGCTCCTTGCTTTCTCTCTCCTCCCAGACTTCGCACAGGTTGTTCCATTTTCCCCACGCTTCATCATCTGGCCAACTTCTTCAGGCTCGCCACTCCTTTCTCCCGGAAGCCTTCCTGACCTGGCAGGTTGCGCAGGGACCCTTCCCTGTGTCCCCACAGGCCCCGCTGCACTGTTTGCTTGCTCAGACGGGGGCCTCCGTGAGGGATGGATGGAGGTGTACTTATTGCTGTATCTGCAGCACTCGGGCAGGCCCCGGACAGTGGATGGTGCTCACCCCTGTTTGCAGGTTGAATGGACGGATGTTTCGTTCCCGGGACTGTGGGCCGGGCTGCGGCAGGAGAGTGAATGGGCACCTTTGGAGGAGTTTGGGTCCTGGGACTGCAGGAGCTTGGCTTTCCCCCTGGGGACTGAGCAGGAGTCCCTGGGGCTGAATTAGGTTCCCGGCGTCCCGCCATAGGCTGAAGAATGGTTGCCACTGAGCCTGCTCCTCTCATTCCTGCCCAGCGCCAGCCTGAGCTGTCATAGCAACAGCCCGCCCCAGCGGCTGGACCAACCAATGGCAGCCAGTTCTGGTGAGGTAATGCTCAGGTCTTGCAGCTCATTGGCTGCTCTTTGGCTCACGTCCGAGCCGGGGCTGCGGGTGGGAGACCCGCTGCGGAGGAAAGGGCTCGGTGAGCTCTGGGACCGTCTGCGTTTGGGTCGGTTCCGTTAGGCCCTTCGCGCCCTGCGCCCGGCTCTGCCTTACCTCTCCCTCTGCCCTGGGTGTGTCTGCGTATGCCTTTCTCATCTCTGTCTCTCTGTCTCTGTCTCTGTCTCTGTCTCTGTTTCTGTCTCTCTCTCTCTCTGTCGCGCTCCTCTCTCAGCTTGTCTTGGTCTTTCTCTCTGGGTTTGTTTCCCTTAGGGTTTCCATCACTCCTTCTTCACCCTCTGCCTCTGCCCTGAGGTCTCTCTGTCTCTGAGTGAGCCTCCCTGCCTGTTTGCATCTCTGCTTCCCTGTCCGTCTCTCCGTCGTCTTGCTGACCGGTGCCTTCTCCAAACAAGGGCGCAGCGAGAGCTCCTTGACTTGCAGCCAGACGGTGACTCAGTGCTTCAAACCGCAAGGCCGGCCTCGCTAGTTCGGGGGCACCTTCTTCCCGAGTTGTTGGAAAGCTCTGGCACCCTGGCTCAGTTCTTGAGACCGCTGGGAGGCCGGGGCTGGCCTTTTCCTGATGTGCCTTACCAGACTTTTGTTCTTGTTGGCATGTCACCCAGTCAAGGGAAAGCGGGATGTTCTGTGCTTTGGGGCAAGGAAAGGCAGAGAGAACAGACTTGAGGAAAAAAACAGGCATACACTTAAGTAATTATAGCAGAGGGTTTTAGGTTAGAAAGCTGGAGGAACTCCCAGAAAACAACAAATGCGTAGGCCCTGGAATGAGTTAATGAAGAAGGCGGTTGGACTTCTGCTCCACCCTTCGATCTCTTGGTCCATATATCAACACAACATATCCGTGCCTCTCAGGGCCAGACAGACTCTTTGCTGGCATTGGCTCAGTCCCCTGGGCTCCAGGAATCACAGCCCAGTCAGCGAGGCAGACACACAAATCCTGGGTTTTATTGGGGTTTCCGAGGAGGGCCAGACTCACTCTGCCAGGTGTGTGCAGGGCTCAGGCAGGGAAGCTTCGTGGAGGAAATGACCTTTGAACTAGTGTGTTCTGGAAAATGTCCAATAGCTTATTCGGATTGGCCTGGGTGGTGCAAAAAGGCAAGAGACCAGTCTGGATAGATCCCTATAGGGTAGAGGGGCCAGGAATGTGAATACCTGCCCTTGATCCCAGGGGTCATGGGGAGCCACACAAGGGATCTGCGCAGGGGAGAGGCGTGATCAGATGTGGGTTTCCCGCCACCACCCCGGCAGCCGGGTTGTTGTCTGTTTTGGTCCGTGCTGCGTCCCAGCACAAAGCACAGTGCTGGCCCACAGCAGGTGCTCTGGCATTTGTTGAAGGAAAGCACAAACTGGGGGGCAGAGGTGGTTTTGATAGGTGAGGCGTGAGATGATGAGGCCGGCATTTGTGTGGCAGTGGAAGGGATGGGAAAGTGGGTGGGTTCCGGAGGTGGAAAACCAGTGGAATGGTTGGGCCTTCCTGGTTCACTAGAGGCCGTGGGGGTGATGGGGAGGGAAGGGCCCAGGGTAACGCCCACGCTTCTGACTTGAGAGCTGAGGATGGGGTCAGGGAGGGGGAACACAGGTAGGGGTAGATGTCAAGGGAAAGGTGGTTAGTTTTGAGTAGGATCCACAGAGACTGAGGTGCTTGTGAAATGTTCAGGTGGGGCTGTCTGTGGGCGAGGTCTGGGGCTGGGGTGACCAGCACAAAGGTGGCTACTGAGGCTACATAAGACCTGGGACATCTAAGAGCAGGCCTTTCAGGTGAGGGTGTCCTTTAGAACCTCAGGGAAACTTGGCTAGGGGTCAGGAGTCCTAGGTTTCGATTTGGACTCTGACACTGGCTTGCTGTGTGACCTTGGGCAAGTCACTCCTCCTCTCTGGGCTGTCGGCAGAGCCTCCCAGAGGCGGAGAGAGGCTTGGGCCATTTATTAAGGCTTCTGGATGTGGTTTGAAAAAAATGATGTGCCAAAAACAGGGTAACAAAAATGGTGGTTATTTATGTGTTCATATTTATAAATTAACATTTTGAACAAAGATAGAGGAATTGCATGCATGACCTCACTTGGAGATAAAAACCTAGATTAGAGTCATGCTGGGGAGTTAGACCGCAGGTTACGGCCTTCCAGGGTGTCTGGAGTAATTGCCCCTTTTGGTAGGAAAGGTGCCTCTCTGGGAGGCAGTCGGGGGCTGAGCCGAGGCCTAGGTCTGAGCTGGGGCTGCTTCTCGCTCCCAGGCTGGACGTTCACACCCCTCCCCCACATCCTGCCAGTCCGCAGCTCCCAGTCCTTCCTCCCAGAACTGTCAGAGACCATGCTGATCCCGGGCCTGCGGGTCTCCGCGGGAGGAAAGC
Organism: Mormoops blainvillei; assembly: GCA_004026545.1. NCBI lineage: Eukaryota > Metazoa > Chordata > Mammalia > Chiroptera > Mormoopidae > Mormoops > Mormoops blainvillei. Next base: position 9,690 of record PVJD01010029.1, read on the forward strand.
CCGCTGCTGGGGCTTCTGTACTGCCACCTTCTCTCCTAGCTCATCTCTCGGGTCCTCAAATTTGAAAGCATGAGATGGAGTCTGGCCCTAGTTCTGCCTTTAAGTGACCCCTGGGGCAGGTCACTTCCTCTCAGGGCCTCAGAGTCTCAGCATCTCTGTGTCCTCAGGCTGTAGCCCGGCGACTGGTACAAGGTGTGGACTTAATAAATGTTCGTTTAATTGAATTAAATTGCAAAGTATTTCATTTGACTGGAACATGGGTTGGGGGAAGGGTGGTGCAGAGAGCTCATGACATTGGGGCCATCAAAATATAGAATGCCTGCAAACGTGCTTTGGAAAAGGTGAGTCAACAAACGTTCACAAGTCTGCGTCGTATTGCATTTGGCCAATGCCCCTGAAAGGCTTCCAGAGCGAAGAGTAGACACAAAAGGGGATCCTCCCTCCCCTCCCCACCCCCGCCCCCGCCGCTGAAAATGTCTTTATTTCATAAGAATTAATCATGAATATATTCTCCTTAGCCCAGTGGTCAAGAGCAGGGACAAAGAAGGGGCCACATACTAAACCTGACAAGGCTGAGTGACAGCCTTACAAACCCAGCAACCTAAAGTAACCATGCAGGATGGTCTAGACATAAAAATTACTAACTAAAAGAGGTCAGGGCAGAGAGTCACATCTTGGGCCTGTAGCTTCCTGGACAAAGGTCAATATTTACCTTAAGTGAGCCATCTATTGCCTTTCTGCATCTGAGATAACATACCCTCGGAATGTCACAGTAATCCCCTTTCCCAGCAGACTTCTGAGGGAACAACAGAGACCACAGAACCCCTCGCTGTTACCTTGTCCCACCAACTCTGTGTTATAATTGATAATTATCCAATACCCATCGATGTAAAAGAAGTCTGTGTCTCTCCACTTTGCTTTTTATTCAATCCCAGCGATTTCCCTGCTTGGCTTTCTTCTGCTCCCTTAATCTACCAACAATGGATATCACATAGCCCTAACCTTCCACCCCTTATTTCTCCTCCTTTTATTCTACTGTATAAAATCGGCTGCAAAACTGCCATCCTCCGAAGCATTTTCTCGATCTGTTGAAACTTTGCTTCCTGACAATTGTTACTTTGGCTCAAATAAACTCATAAAAATTCTCCCCATATTTGGACATTTCTTAGATCAGCAAAAGTGAGGACCCTGAGGTGGGCAGCCTGTTTCCAATCCTGCTCTATCCCTTCCTGGCTGTTTGACCCTTGACAAGGTATCTGATTTCCTACGTATCAGTTAGACTCAAATATATGTTACAGGTGATACTATTACCCACCTCGTGGGGTTGTTTTGAGGGTTTAATGAATTATGAGATGTAAAGCATCTAGGGCAGTGCCTGGCCTGCGTGAATGCCCTGGGTTCAAACCTCAGCTCCGTCACTTATTTCCGAGGCCACAGACAAGCCCCTCCTGTCCCCGGGCCTCAGTTTTTCCCTCCATTACAGAACGTACACTTCTCTGCAGACCTGAGGGATGTTTATTCCCGACGAAGGGAGCTGGTGACTGTGCTGACATTAATAATCAAAACTTGTGCGTGCCCAGCCCCAGACAGGCTCCCCGCCACTGGATGCCTGGGCCAGACTCATTGCCAGCTTTTTTATAATCGAACTGCTTGTAGTGGGGGGGAGGGGAGCAGGAGAGCCTCTGCTAGGGTGATCCTCCCAGTCTCTCTCTGCCGTGCCCTGACTCCTTCGAGCTGCCGGACGAGTTTGGGGGGAGGCGCGGGGTGTGCTCAGCTCTGTTCCTTCTGGGCCTCTCTGTGCCTGCACAGGGGCTAGTTCTGGTTGGTTCTCAGATGCCGGGTGGTCTCAGTGGGCTGGCTTTGCCTCTCTGAGGAGGCTTTATCTGTCATGTCACGTCATTTCCCTGGCTTCCCATCTGCCTTGAGCATAAGCCAGATTCCTCATGAGAACCCTCAGAAGTTCCACCGTCCAGGCCTGGGCCCCTCTGGCCTCATCCAGCCTCACTCCATTTTCCACTCCTCTCACTTCACTCCCGCTGCATCGGCCATGCTGATTCTGGACTCCCCAGCTGCACTCCTGCCCCAGGGCCCTTGCACAGGCGGTTCCCTCAACTTGAAATGTTATTCCCCCAGGTGAACGCGTGGCCTGACAACTTCAGGTCTTAAATTCGAGTATCACCTACTTGACCTTTTACAACTGAAATGCCTCCTACACCCCTCAGCACTTATTTTTCTACTTAGTATTTACCGCTAACACACTATTATTTACTTATTTTACGTATTGTGTCTTCCCCATTAGAATGACCACTCCATGCAACCAAGGGAGACAGGGCTGGAGGGGGCCATTCGTGGGAGAGAATAGTGTGAGCAAAGGCAGAGAGGCGTGAAATAAGGTGCCATGTTCAGGTAGTTTATGGCTGGCCCATTGAACAGGAAGATGACCTCCCCTTCTCCCTGCCCCCACTCCCACCCCAGCTCAGAAAGCCTGATTGTCCCCACTTTCCTCTGCCCTCTCTGGTTAGGCTCCTGGGATATGGACAAGAAAGGAGCTTGTCTTTCCTGGCTCTGCTGGAGTCCTGCCGCTGAGGTTTGGTTACCATAGTGATGGGCTCCATGGAAACTCATAGCGGCCTTTTCCAGGATGGGCCTGGACTCCAGCCCACCTGCTGATGCTTGTCTCCATGGTCTCGGCATCCCGAGGAGATGCTCTAGTGTCACTCTGCCACCTAAGTCCCCACCCTTCCACCTTGATGGGGACAGGAGAGTTCCCAAGGTCAGAGAGGTGGTAAATCCAGCACGCAGGGTCCCTCAGGTAGCTCAGGATCCCACATTAAATTCAGGATACAGAGACCAAAATTCCTTTACATTTAGGCAAATCAGGGGCAAGACTTTGTGTGGCCACTGCTTGGTGTCTCGCCTGTCTGTCCCTGAACCCTGGGCTGTTCTACCTGCAGAGCTGTGTTCTCCTCATCCTGTTTCTCCCCGGTCCTGCTGGTCTTTGAGTTCTGCTTTCTTCAGTCTACCACCTCCATACCACGGCCCCGCATACACCCTGTTTTGGAGAATTGGCATACTGTTGGACACACCTGGGGGGGACCCTAGCCTCACACCGTTAGCCACGCGAACTCAGACAAGTCATGTCCTCTCTAAGCCTTGGATTCCATATGTCCGAACATGTGCTTTATAAGGCTGGTTATTCAACCCATGGTTAACAAATGGGTTGAAAAATATCTACATCTACTGAGCACCTATTTATTGCATTTTTAATGCATGTATTTTGCTACGAACTGCACTTATCATCATATGAACTCCTTATGGCCACTCTATGAGACAGGATTCCCAATTTATAACTGACGATGCTGGACTCCGTCCAAGGTCATGTAGCGACGACATGGCAGGACAGGAGGAGAACGCAGGCTCTCCTGACACTGAAGTTGCACTCTTAACCACTCTATTATTTGGTCGGTTAATTTTTATTAAGCACCTGCTATGTGATGACCTGGTTTCTGCCCCACGGAGCCTCTACTAGGAAAGATGGGAGAAAAAGGGGAAATAAATATAATACTCGTTGTTATAAGTAGAATGCTGAGATAGAGTCTAATGGAGGGACATTCTTCAGAGAAGGTGAGTGGTCAGGGAAGATTCTCTGAGTAAGTGACGCAAAGGATGAGAGACCAGACTGGAGAAGAGCCAGCCGAGAGAGGGAGAGGAGACCCGGGCCAGGGCACAGAGTGGACAAAGGCTGGGGGTGGAAATGGGTTTGGTGTGCACTTGAGGCTGGAAGGGGTCTCAAGCTCCAGACAGAGGAACCTGGAGGTGGCGAACGAGGGGGAGGTAGGCCCAGGAGGGGTTGGAGAGGCAGGCTGGGGCCAGGTCCTGCAAAGCTTCGTAGGCTGAGATGCACAGTGTGGTTTAGTCTAAGGGCAGTGGAAACCACTGGAAGGTTCTAAGTAGACTCTCACGAGTTGACCTGATTTATGTAAGGAGCCACATAATACTTGGGAGGGGCAACCTGGGGGCTGAGACCCGCCAGGTGCAGTGCCCTGGTGAAGAGGGAGGGGAGAGGAGGATTGTGGAGAAGAGGAGGTGCGGAGTGGAGGAAGCAAGGCTGCAGAGGGATGAGAGAAGCAGGCTGTGGCCCAGAGGCGGAGGGGAGAAACGGCTGGGTAGTTCTGGTAGCTTCTCTGTTCCCGCTCCTCCTGGTCCTGAGTGGGGCCCTTGGCATCCTGGAGGCAGTCGGGGATTACGTTTTAGTCCAGCGGCTTGCCGGGCAGCCACACACCCCCTGAGGAGGACAGCATGGACGTGTGCATGCATGTGTGTTGGCAGGCGCATGTGTGATCTTAGGGGACTGGGACAGCAAGGGGCCTGGAGGGCCTAGAGACACTTAGGAGCTGTGGGCCTCGGGCAGGGAGCACCTGGCCGCTCTGATGACTGGTCGCTCTGAACCTTGGGGTCTCACCTGGAAAAGGGTGATAATAACATGTGAAAATGCTTTGCCAGCTCCTAGGTTCTGCCCAAGTGTGAGGAATGATTAGTGCTGCCCAGGCTACAGGACCCTGAGTGAGGCATGACCTCAGTTTTGTTGAGAGAGACAAAAGAGGGAGAGAGAGAGAGAGAGAGAGAGAGAGACGGTGACAAAATGAGACAGAAAGAGACACAGAAAGAGAGAGAGAGGAGAAAAAGTGAGACAGAGGGCAAGAAAGACAGGAGACAGAGACATGGCAGAGGTAGATGTATAAAGAGACAGAGAGATAGGAAGAGACAGGTAGGTGGGTGCATGATAGATCGATGCCTTGATTGATAGGTAGACAGATTTGGGAGAGGAGTGAGAAAAAGAGACAGAGAGACAGAGACTCAGAGAAAGTCAAAAAGAGACCTTGAGCAAGATAGAGGGGGAGAGACAGAGTGAGGTGGTGGGTCCCCAAACAGTAACAGACATTAGGTGTGGGAGGTAAAACTATGAGTGATTTTGACTTTCATATTTTAGCTCATATTACTTTCTGATTTTTCTCTATATATACTTAAATAATTATCTTTTTAAAGACATGGTTTCTAGATGTAAATTGGATTTAAAAAAAACTTTCTGCAATTTGGAAATATCTATGAGAAGCTTTACAATTTGCATACAGATTGACCCAGAAATTTCACTTCTCAGAATTTATTCAAGGAAATAATCATGGATGTGCCAGTGATTTCATTACAAGGATAATTTTGAAGTTTATAACAACAACAAAAAACCCACCCCCAAACAAAACCCATGAAATACAAACAAAAAAAAGCCTCTACCTTAAATGTACAAAAATAGGTGAATAAATAAATAAAAGATGTCCATTCATAGGATGGATTTCTGTGTAGCCTTTAGAGTCATCGAGGTGGATAGTCATGACATATCATTATGTAAATAAGAAAGCAAGTTTCCAAAAGGCACACTATAACTCCTTTTCGTTAGAAAAAAGATATGTTTGTATCTGGAATTTTTATCACCAAGGTACCAACTGGGGTGTGCAACCATAAAAACAATTGAAGTTATTTAAAAATCTTGCATTAGGAATTCTTACACAGAGGAGGTGCCCTTCTGCCTTTGGCTCTGTCCGCAGAGGGAGTGGGGAGCAGCTGTTCACAGTTCACGGCGTTCTAATCCAGCGTGACTTTGATGGTCATAATTAAATCGCACCTCGTCCATGTCAATTCACACGGATTTATCCCTCTGACTTATTTATTTATTTATTTTTGCAAATCTTCCCACAGCAGCCACAGCCAGATGCTACCCATTCAGAAAATAATACCTTCTCACATTTTTTACAGGCTGTGACAGTTTCATTCCCTTGACAGTTGCGAATAGAGGTCTGTCCTATCTTTCGAGGTATTAACTCCAGGGTTCGGTTAATTGCAACCAGGAGGACAATGTAACAGGTGTATTAGGAAGACCTTCTCCAGGTGGAGATGTCTAAGAGGGAGGCTATGAACCCTGAGAGTCAGTCTCTTTGGTTTTTCTATTAAAAATATATATCATCACGATGCCTTACAGAAATTCTGGATTTTATTCAGCCAGACTCATCTCATTTCAGAAACCATTTGAGGTGGCTCATCAAATTATATGCCAATATAATAGGGTAGAAACAATTGAGGTAATCAGGGTGAAGAACAGCGAATGATATGAAAATAAGACAAAAAGAGTAAACTTAGCAAATAAAGCACACGCCTCAAGATGTTGGGTATTTGCTAGATTGGGATGTCAGTGTTACTCTGAGCTTCTCAGTGGCCTATTTTCAGCATTTACTATGATTTAATATAGAACAAAACGTACAGAAATATAAACCTTTGGCATAAACTCTCACCTTTCTCCTAGGCCCAACTCAACTGTTAACAACTTTTGCGCCAACGCATCTTGGCTTTTCTTTTAAATCTCAGGAAAATAGTTCCTTTCTCTCACCCCCACTATTTCCAGCGGAGAGCTGATGACCTGCCCACACGCCACGCGGAGGATCCCCCGGTCTCTCTCTTGTGTCTTGTGTACAATGAGATCCAGAGAAGAGGAGGCTTCGGTCCTCAAGCTCAAGGGCGAATATCTTCTTGGTAGAAAGGAGTTAGCACTGGTATAAGAGAAGATTTTTAAACTTCCCTTCTTCAGTACTTTCCAATGTTTTAAACGTTTCATATTCTTGGTCCAGCAACAGGAAGGAGTCTGCTGCCCCTCTGCTCTTTATCAAGGTACATACAGTCTGCCCTCACTGTGGTGATGATTTTACTCCAAGTGAGATGTTACCTTAGCAACCAGCTTACCAACTCACTCAATTAACCTGCTTCCTCTCTGTAATCAATACTCATTAGCGTGGAATCGCTCCTTTGCTTTGCCATGCAGTTTTAACCACTCATTCAGGTCAATCTGTTTCTTAAAGGTAACAATCTTTTCTCCCTCTGAGCAAGGGGACCCCTTTGAACCCCACGGAACCCCTCTTCCTGGGGCCTGTGAGGCTGTCATCCTAACTCAGGCACAGCCAACAAGCACCGGCTGGTGATTTCAGTGGAGTTGGCATTGGGGCCTCCACAGTGGTTTTTGGCTTTCCAGGGAGTCACTGGGGCTTTGCCCACGGGAACTGGCAAGAAGGAAGAAGGCACCTGCCATCTAGAATCGGAGAGACAGCTGCCGCACACACGAGGCTCCTGGGAGACTCCAAGGGAGACATCCTCTTATGTGATGGTTATTGCAGACCGATATGGTTGGAGATGAGAGAAAAAAATACTGTTAAGCCCCTAACAGTCTGTACCACTTCCTGCTCTGGTTCTAAAGCTGGGCAAGGGGTGGTCGTGATGTAAGTCATATCATGGGGAGATGAAACTCTAGACAGCTACCTTTGCTGCAGAGACCCCAGTGGGGACGGCAGAGGGGGACGATGGACACTGGGATGTCTCTGCCCTGTTTCCTGACCTGCTGCTCTGCAGGGGACCTGGAGTGGACGGACCTCCTGAGAGCAGGGATGCGAGTGGGTGTCCAGAGGCCAGTCGGAGAGGAGAGCGAACTCATTCTGGCACAGTGAGGGGAAGGGATTTCCGAGCCCAGACACCCAGGAAGCAGAGCAGCACGGTGATGTTCAGACCTCAGGAAAACCCGCTGTGTGCGTGGGCCTTGTAAGTGGTGTTGGGGGCAGAGGGGCGCCGGGGAGGGGAGGAGACAAGGAAAGGGGCCAGTTCCGCCCCCAGCAATGCGATAATGTAGGAATAGTACTGCTGGATGGCAGATGACCCACCAGTGAAAGCATTTAATTAATTCATTGCAAGCGTTGTTCTAGGCGTGGGATACAGGCACCGGATGAAGAAGCAAAAGCCCTGTTCTCAAGGGGCCCACAATACTGGAGGCAGATAACAGGCCAGGAAATAAACAATACGTACTTCAGGTGGGCAGAGGGCTGCGAAGGAAGTGAGTCAGAGAGACACTGGGGGGGTGGCACCTTCAGACAGTGGGGTCCGGGGTGACCTCTCTGAGGGGCTGACGTTGGAGTTGACAGCTGAGGGGTGCGGGGCCGGCTGGTGAGGAGCCAGGAAAGAGTACACCAGAAAGAGGATGTGCTGGAGTCTATCCCCAAGCCCCAGAGCCCCCTGTACCCCATTTTCTCAGCCATCCAACCGGAAACAAGCATTCTCTGCTCTGGGCGCCTTTACCCCTGACCCTGTCCCTCCCAGAGCCTATGGCTTCTGATACAGATCTTGTTAAGCTTCTGGCCCTTAAAAATACTCAACTTTATTGGTAATAACAATAAAAAATGCCAGTACAACTAGATGATACCATATTTTATCTTGGACATTTGAGAGATTTAAAAAACAAACTGGTGAGAATCCAGTGAACACATGTCTCTTTTTATGTTGTATGTGGGACTACAAAATGGTAACCCTTTTAAGTGCAACTTGAAAATATTTATCAAAAGCCATAATAATGTTCATACTTCTGGAAGCAATAATCTTCTCTGAGGATCATTCTTGGGAAAGAATGTAAACTCTGGCAAAGGGTTGTGCACAAAGATGTTTGGTGAATGTTATTACAGGCAAGCAAAACAAGAAAAAGGGTGATCGTGATGGATCAACCCCTGGCATATGGGGCAGCCGTGAAAGTGATGGTCTTTGTAGTCAGGTGAATCTTGGTTCAAATCCTGACTCTTCCAGTTGCTGCTGTGTGACCTTGACCGGTTTTTTCAACCTCACTAGGCCTCAGTTTCCTCATTGGTAGAACAGGGATATCATTTATCTCCTTTCTTTCTTTCTTTCTTTTTTTTTTTTGTGAGCAGAGAAGAGTCATTTCTCTGAGGATTTTTAATAGGCAAAAAATAGGATAGCTCATTAACTTTCTTTGATTCTCAGTGAGGGTGGTGAGGCTTACAATGAAGTCAATGCTCAATAAATGGCAGCTGCTCTCCTTCAGCAGGGAGGAAACTTCCAGAAGATGGATACTCACCACTTAATCGTGCATGACTTTGGGCCTCAGGTTCCTCGGCCATCGAGAGGAGTTTAGAGCAGCACTTCCCCTGAGTGTTGTGGGGGAAGATGGCGTGAGCATTCTCAACAGTGACTATTGGCAGCGTGGCACAGAGGTGAGCCATTATTTCCATTCATCTTATTACTGAAGGGCGTCCTTTGCAACGCGGTCATTGTGCACTGAGCCTCCAAGGGCAGGGCTGAGCCTTCAGGTCCCCAGGCTGGGCCAGCAGGGGCGGCCCCTGCTCAGCTCTCTACAAGGCCGGGAAGGGGGAAGGGATGAGAACAGGTCCCAGGGGATTGATGTTTGAGCGGGAAGGAAGAGGCCAGGCCCCAAAGCCCGAGGGGAGGCGAGGGCTCAGGGCTCCCCTCCTTGCGTGCCAGGCCAAGTCACTAACAGACAGCGGGGGTGGGCCCTTGGCTAGGATCCCAGTCTTCCTTCTCCTGCACCCTGCGGACTTTGGGCCTGGTCTTTCGATTACCCACAAGCCAACCTCACGCCCACCCCGCAGCTGGGTCTGGGGTCAGCCTGCCCACGTTCTGATCCCTGCACGGCCTCTTACTAGCTGTGTGATTTTGGGGAAATCACTTAAGCGTTGGGTGCCTCATTTTGCCCCCGGTAAATCGGGGATAATCGTAGCACCCATATTAGGGTTGCTGTGAAGTTAAATGTGGAACAAGTCAAGGACTTAGAACAGGCACACAGTGAACGTTCACGAAACACCCCGATGCACTTAGATGACTTTATGGGTGAGCGCTGTTCTGAGAGAGATTTGGGGGAGGTACTGGGTCTGGTGCTGAAAGGAGTGGTTTGAGCCCCTGCTCTGTCATTTACTAGCTGTGAACTTGGGCAAATCATTTCAGCTTTTTGGAGCCCCAGTTTCCTCATCTGTAAGATGGGGGAATGTCCATCTTGGACAATTTTTACGCAGATCAGTAATAAAACATCAGCTCCCACGTGGGAAGCCCTGCACGGTGCTACCTGCTCTATGTGCTGGACGTTAAGTTCCCAACAACCCCACTTACAGGCTGCTCAGCGTCCCACAGTCAGGAACCTGGGCAGCCAGGGTTGGCAGTGAAGTCTCTCTGGTTCGACGTGGCTTTTCCCAGCAAAGGAGGTCATCCCTCTCAGTATGTTTTGTCACCACAGGTCTGGGCAGGTTTGGGGGAGATGGAGAAGAACCTGAGCCAAACCCCGGAGTAAGGCTGTGTGGGCAGCAGTTACGAACTTGGCCAAGGGCAGGTCAGATCTGACTTCACTCTGCTCGGCCCCTTCTTGCTTGGGTGGCCTTGGATGGTCGCTTGGCATTGAACCCCGAGGTCTTCATCTCCACGGGGGGCCTTACAGTGCTCCCTACTGCACACGGGAGTTGCGAGGTCCGTCTCATAGGGGGCGCTCATGGACTGCGGCTTCTGTCAGGGCCTGTTAGTGCTTGTGTGTTCACTGAGCCGCCCACGATTAGCTGATGCCCACAGTGTGTTGGGCCCTGGAATTTGGACACAATTCCCACCCTCAGTCTTGTAAGGCAGCACACATGCAAACCGTAAATGGCAAATGTTAGTTCAGTGCTCTTAGTGGCGGGTTGGAAGAGGGAGCCACTCCCGATGGTAGGGGATGGCAGGGTCAGGAGAGGCACCTCAAGCCAGGGGACAGGATATCCTAGCTGCGGCCGGCCCACGGGAGAAACAAGGTTATCAGAGACATAAGGGGACTAGGTGAGGACGCTCCCGGCAGGACCACCCAGAGACCACAAGGTGCCTCGTCCTTGACAGGTTTTACTTAATAATCCTCCGCACAGCCCATTGTCTCAGGTCGGCCCTGTGATGATCCCCATTTGAGGCACTGAGAGGTTAAGGAAGTGGCCTCAGGTCACACAGCCCTTAAAAGGCTGGCTGGTTCCAGCCTTTCCTCCCCCAGCCACTTCCCCTGCCTGGGGTGATGAGGCCTGCAGCCGGCCCTTCCTTCCGAGGGTCAGGTATCCCTCCTGCTGCAGAGCCTGGGTTCTTTCTCCTCAGCTGCCTGACGGTGCAGCTGAAATGGAGCACATTGGCTGCCAGGGCGTGGGGGAGGGGGCCAATTTCTCAGAACTCCAATAAGCCGAGTGAGCGGCTCAGTGTGCCAGCAGCCCCCTCCCAACACCCAGCCTCAGCCCTGGTCCTGGCTGACTGGGTCATCGTGGTCACCCGGGTCGCCGCCTCCCCCGTCTCAGCCCCTTTTCCTGGCAGGGGCCTGGGAGGCTTCGAGTCGGAACGCTGCTCCCCCATCCGCTAACACCTTTTGCTCCCCTTCACTCCCTCTGTCCCACCAAAGGTGCCCCTGTCCTACCCCTGTGCCATCCTCCTAGACCCTGCTACCCGGGTAATTTTTCTCAAAGACAAATTGGATCTTGTCTTTCTCCTGCCGCCTGTTGCGCTGGAAGAGGGTCCCAATCCCCCAGACAGACCATGAAGGTGGTTCAACATTGCTTTCCTTCCCAGCTCTGTGTCTCACGGCGCCCACAGGCACGGCCAGCTCTTCACTGAACATCTTGCGCCTCCGAGAGCCTATGCGCTCCTCTAACTGCTCTTTGCCCTGCCAGGTGTGCCCTTCCTCTCTCACCCTTATGGTGAAATCCCACTCATCCTACTGTACAATGGCCCCTCCTCTGGGCAGCCTTCCCTGATTTCCTCAGGTAGGGCTGTGTCTGGCAACACCTTGTTCAGCTTCATATCAGCAGCAATCCCATTGTATGACGATTATTTGATTAGCTGTTCCTTCCCCCCGTCAGACTTTGAAAGCTCTTCAGTTAATATCCCAATAGCGGCCACCGTTGAGCCTCTTACTGTATGTGGGGACAGTGCTAAGGCTTCACCTGCATGATTGGCTATTCTCCCAACAGCCCTGGAGGCTGGCGCCACATTCATCCCCATTTTATAGACGATATGTGGACGCACAGGAAGCTGGAATGGCTTGCTCAGGGTGGTACAGCACGGAAGTGGTATAGTCAGTCTTTCTGACTAGCAAGCATCTTAACCAGCCCTCTCTGCTGCCTCCTCCTTCCCAGCAGAGCCCAGCATGGATCAGCTGTGCCCAGCAGGTGAATGAATGAATGAATGAATGAATGAATGAGAGGTCTCCCATGGCCAAGTCTCTAGATTAGCATTGGGTTTCTAGATTAGTGTTGGAAGGATTCGAGGGAAGGGAACTAGCATGGAGTGAGCCCCTGAGTGTGCCAGAAGTTCCCCCAGCAGCCCCGGGACCTTGATCATATCTCATTTTACAGACAAGGAAACCGTTGAAGCTTAGTACTATTAAAGGACCCTCCCAAGAGCAGAGAGAGTCAGTGGCAGAGCCAGGATCTCTGTGATTCAGAGCCCAGTTTAGGATGAGGGTCTGGGGACCCGCATGCTTCTGGAGAGAGGAGAGGGCCTGCTTTCAGTTTCGCCAAAGCTCCCCTCCTTGGAGGAGAATCCCAGAAAACCAAGCTGAAGCCAGGGCTTGGGGCCGCAGCCTGACTCTCAGTTGTCAGAGGGCCTGCGGGGGATCAGCACACGTTCAGGATGAGCGTCCAGCTGTGGCTTGACTAGAAGAGGCTGGAGGATGAGAGAAGGTAAGTTGAACAAACAGTGAAGAGCTTGGGCAACGGAAATGGACAGCCCAGGGTTTGAACCCTTCCTCCGTGGCCTGTTAGCTATGTGGCGGGTAATCATTGAATCTCTTGGACTCTCCCTTTCCTCACCTGGAAAGTGGGGATAATCTGCCTCATACTGGCTTCTGGTGAGCAGCACGTGTTGCATCTAAAGTGCTTGGCACACAGTAGGCGCTCTGTAAGTATTAGCTTTAGCAAAGTGTTAGCTTTAGCAGTGGGGTCAGAACGAGGCTCTCTGGAATGTGGATTGAGTTGAGAGTCAGGACAGAATTAACAGGAAAGTAGGACCAAGGCTGCCCATCTGCTCAGAGCCTGTCTGTGTTTGCCTGCTTCTTGGGGTCACCCAGGCCCTGCTGGGGGTTCAGCTGGGGCGAGCTCATAGCTGGTGTTTACAGCAGAATGGAGAATGAGACAGGCTTGAGTTCTAATCCTGCTTCTTTCACTTATTTGCTGGGTGACCTTGTGCAATTTACTTACCTGCTTTAAGCCTCAGTTTTCCCATCTGTAACATGAGGGTATTGTTAGCAGGCACAAGTGTCCACCCAGTCTTTTAGACCTCAGTTTTTTTGTTTTTTTTTTTTAATGATTTCCTTCCAAGGTGCTTTCCACCTCACGTTATTTGTTTTTGGAAAATGACAAGGGCTGCATGTGGCTGGCTTTCTTCCATCCATCCCACCAACCACCAAGGCATCAGTCCCAGTCCAGAGCCAGATCTGCAATGGGCACTGAGGATCCAGATAAGGCAGTCCTGGAGAGGTGGTGCCCAGAGGAGTGGGGACAGGCTTCCAGGGGCACTGCATGTGCGAAGGCACAGAGGCCTGGCCCTCCAACTGTGCGAAGCTCTGCGAAACTAGAGCGAGTCTTCCATAAAGGAGGTGCGCGCGCGCCCCCTGCTGGTCTTTCTGCTCACTGCACCTTCGACTTGGGAGGCTCCCAGCCACTGGGTCTGGGAACCAAATGTCCATAAAAGGTGGAGTGTCTAAACTGGGAGGACCTTCAGAGCTCATCCACCTATGCCTCGCCGATGGAGGCAGGAGGCCCTGTGTGGAGCAGGGAACCTGCACAGAGCAGGAATTCCGGGTCCTGAATCCAATAGTAGGTTCTGTCAACACCTGGAGTGGGGAGGTGAGCTCCTCCCCAAGGAGGGTCCTTGCAGCTGAACTACAGCTTGGGGGAGGGGTGCAACGCGAGGTGATCTCAGAGAGCAGAGGGGGTTTCAGATTCTCAGCCCCTCACCCCATCTGGCTGGGTCGGTCATGGGATTTCCTGTTTTGTCTTGAAGCAGCGTCACTGTAACCTGATAGCCATGAAATGGGAACTGGGGAGGGGGTGTGTGTGTGTGTGTGTGTGTGTGTGTGTGTGAAAGGGTGTTTGTCAGCAGGTGCCCTGGGCTGGTGACATCACTGTACTGATACTCTGGTCTTTCTTTAAACCAGTTGGCATCCCCCTCACCCCACCCCTGTCCCCAGGAACTGCCACCACTGTCTGGGCCTTGGTCCTCCAGCATGAGTGAGGTGGTGGCAGTGTGGCGAGCGGACACAAGAGCAGGAAAGACAGCAGGACCCTTTAGAGCCAGGGTCCAGGACGGAGACTGCAGTGGGAGTGAGGCAGGCTCTGCAGCAGATCGGGAGTGGGGCGTGTAGGAGAGAAGAGCGTTGTGGCCTGGCTGAGGGGTCGGACCTCACTGAGTGTGGGTGGGCAGGACCTTCCACAGCCACCTGGTATCTGGAAGCTCATTGCCTGTGGAGAGCACTGTTTCCTCCTGACCATCTCTTGCCTCTGGGCTGTTGTGTACATGTGTGTGTATGCGTGTGTCCACAGGCATCTGTGTGTGTGTATATATGCTGTGCATGTTCGTGCCCACGGGCCGGAAGCTCGGCGTTACCAGAGATGGGGCCTTGAGAGCCTTATTGCCCCAGGAAGAGGCCTGCCTGGGTAGGGCTCCGACCCTCCGGTCCCTCCTCTGCTCAGACCAAGGCCAGGAGGCCCGTTCTCCTCCCCTGACAGACTGGGTGGAGACAGCCTGGCTTAGAGTTCAGGTGGGAATTTTGGGCCTGCCCCCGACTGCCCCAGCAGGGTGGCCTCAGGCAAGTCTGCCTCCCTCTGAACCTCAGCATCCTCACCTGACGAATAGGGACAGGGAGCTGTAGCTCACAGGTGCTCGGGGAAGATGAAATGAGGCATTGTCCCATTCTGGTCCTCAGTTTCCTCATCCATTAGACAGGGCGAAGTAGAGTGATGTCAGCTGGTTTGAGGAATCAGTGAGGCCGTGTGCCTGTGTGGTGCTTGCCAGGAGTTCCTGATAATATAATGGCTGTTCCTTATCAAGCAATTGCTGTGTGCCAGGTGCCGCCCTAAGATCCCCACTTATTTAATCCGTCTGTCCTCACAACCACCCCAGGGGAGGAACTATTGTTATCCCCTTTTACAGATGAAGAAACGGAGGCACAGAGATGTCAGCCCCGGGATGGCCTTGTCTCCCCAGTGAGGGCTGTCGATACAGCAGCTTTGGGGTCACAGCCAGTTTCTCTCCTCGGCATCTCACTGGTGCTCAGGGGCGCACTGGGATCTGGCGACTGAGCCCTCCTCCCTGCTCTGCCACTAACGTGCTGTGTGGCCCTGGGTGGGTCTCTGTCCTTTCTAGAGCCCCAGTTCCCCATGTGCATGGTGAGGGCACAGGACCAGTTCAGGGGCGCAAACTCCAGTGCCCCCAAGGCTGGGCAGGGAACTGGGGGCAGCTGGGCAGTGGCTGGTCAGCTCTGACTGGTAGTTACGAGGCCAGAATGCAGGCCCCGGGTTGCCAAATGTTTGAACTTTTCAAGAGAAGCAGAAAATTTGGATTTTGATGTGAAATCTGATTTTTAAGTGTTGGCAACAATTTAAAAAGAAAGACACTGTTGGGCCAAACAAAGCCTGTTTGTGGGCTGCTTTTGGGCTTGTGGATGCTACTTTGTAATCCCTGGGCTACCCGATATCTAGGGGCCTGTTCTTGTCCCGGGGCCCTTGATAAAAATGACTCACCCTGTTGAGTGCTTACTGTGTCCGGGGGCATGTGTGGTGTCATTTAATTCCTCTCCACCCCCCACCCCGGTCCTCCTACCATGTAATATTATCCAATTAGGTAATATTATCATCTTCATTTGATAGGCAGGCAACTGAGGTCCAGAGAGCTTAAGTAACTTATCCCGGGTCACACAGCAGAGCTGGGGGTCAAAGCTTTGCGGCTCCAAAGCTCACTTATGGCAGGCAATCCAGCCACAATGACCACAGTACTTTCTGTCCAGCCCCCTGCCCATGGGGCTTCTCCATCCTGTCCCCTGGGGTCTCACACAGTCTTGATCCAGAAGGAGGGTGAGCCAGGCAGGAGGCTCCTCCTCCCTGGGATCTTGGCTTCTCCTCTCCTCAGATCCCCTGGTGCTGCAGGCCACACTGAGGCCATGACCTCCTCCCACAGCCCAGGCACAGGTGTGAGGAAATGTCTCCTCCTTTTGGGAAATCCTGGTGGGGAGCTGGCTAGACCCGGCGTCAGCAGAACAGCTGTCAGCTTTCCATATTTCTCCAGAAACCCCTGCTGTAAATCCCCTGGCGCACAGAGACTGTGTGTGAAGGTGCTCAGGTGTGTGAGCCCAGGTGGGCATGTGGCTCCATGTGGGTTGCTGGGTGTGAAGGTGACTTTGCACACGCACCTGTGTCTCAGCCCAGGGAGGCACATCTGCAGGTGGACTGCGGTGTCCACTGTGGAGGTACCTATCTGTGGGCTCTATCATCTGGGCAAGTGCTGTCTGAGTGTGTGGGTAGGCACCTGTGTTCATGCGTGTGCGCACATGTGTGCTCAGCCATTCGGGGAGTCCTATATAAACAACTGTGTGACCATCACCTGGATCCTGGGGTTCCTCGTGTCCCTTCCCAGTTGGTACCCCTACTCTCCAGGTGATCATGTTTCTAGCCTCTGTCACATGCATCGGGACTTGAGTTTCCCTTGAGTTTTGATCTTGACCCTGTTCCAGGCCTGTGAATTCAAGCAGCAATAGCAGCAGGAAGGATGGTGGTCTGATATTTGGAAGAACTTTCAGGGGGACTTCCTTGGAATCTGGGACTCAGGCCCTTGGGGAAGCTACTTGGATGCCATTTGGATGGTGATGTTGGGAAACAGTAATTAAATCAACCACCATTTACTGAGTATTTATAGATGCTTCAGATGAACAATTTTATTTGACTGCTATACAACCCTATGAAGTGATATGATTGCCCCCATTTTGTGGATGAAGATGCTGAGACCCGGAGACGGGCACTGAAATGCCCAAGCTCGCAGAGCTGGTGCAGAGCAGAGCAGAATCTCAATCCAGGCTTGCTGTCTCCAAAGCCTTGCTTTTCTCCCCGCCTCCTCCGGCCACCTGTTGGGATCATCAGTGACCCTTTGCTGGGGCTAGGACCTCACACCAGAGGGCACTCTCCTTGAGACACCCCTCTGTACCTTAAAGGTTCCATCCCACCTGGAGCTGGGGGATCACCTGCATCCCAGCAATTGGACACTGAGACTGTCTGAGTTGGACAGGCCTTTGTAGGTCGTTTTGCTGGGGGTGGGGCCTCATTTGGCAGGGATCTGCCCAGGGTCACACAGTGACCCCATGGCAGTTGTGAGTGCAGATTCTGCGGCCTCTGTTGGTTGGACATTGGCGGAAGGAGCAGGCCTGGCCCCTCTCAGGGATGTGTGGGGGTTGGGGGCCTGCTTCTCAAAGTGGCAGAGCTCAGGGTCCAGAGAGGGGACTCTGCTCTAACTTTAACCACACCTGTCTGGCGAGGCCTCAGCTTCCTCCAGCTCCGGCAGTGGCCAAGAGCTTTGAGGGGACTCTCATCACATGTTTCCATCTGCGAGCCCCTGCTGCACCTGCTGCCACTCAAGCAGGTGGCGTGTGGTGCCATAAGCCGGGGTGGGCTTTGGAGCCTTTTGGGGAGCGTGAGGTCAAACCCCGGTTCTGCCACCTATTTGCTATTTGTCTTGGGCAAACCACTTTGCCTCCTGGAGCCTCAGATTCTGTATCTGGAAAATGAGGATGACAAGGGGACCTGCTTCCTAAGAGTACTGTGAGGGTTAATAGTAATAATGGAACTCGTGATCCTGCCAGTCTTCGAGTGTTTCTTACGTGCTGGATGCTGTCATCCATTTCACCTTCCCAGCAGCTGTATGGGACAGCTACTGCTAATATCCCCATTCTACAGAGGAGCAAACGGAGGCTCGGAGGCCTTAAATGGTTTGCTCAAGGTCTACCACTAGTCAGTGGCAGTGTCCGGGTTCTCGCCCAGGTCTGTCTGACTCCAAAGCCCAGGGCACTTAAACCAGGAGGGCTATTCGGGATCTCCAACACTGACCTGGCCTGGCCCCTCGCCACTGGCGTAGATGTCCACCATAGAGACACAACTGGACGTTTTCCCAGCTCCATCTTGTCCAATACACGCTTGATGTGTTGAATGAGATTAATGCAGGAAGTGATATTACAGATGTCGGGCCGCTGGAGAGCCGTGAGGCGCCCCGCAGCACCGGTTTCTCTCTCTTCCGAGGCTGTGGGGAAGAAGAGCTGGCTTGTTGAACCTGGAGACCTGGGCTTAAATCCTGGCTCTGTCCTTAACTTGCTGAATGGCCTTCGGGGGTATTGGAAAAACGTTTCCACAGTCAGAGACGAGCAAAGACCGAACTTGCTAGGGAGCTGACGTTCAGTGAGCATCGATCAGGCTCGTCCGCGGGCTAATTACACAGGGTTCGTCAAAGGAGACCCGGAGGACGTCAGCTTGGCCGCAGTGTGTTGTTTTACTCAGTTAAGGGATGGCATGTTAGAGTTTTCAAAAGAGAACTTAAAATACATTGTACGTGTTTAATGTGTGCAACTTGATCTCATTTAAAGTACTCAGTCTGGTGAGTGGTGAGATGAACCACTGGGCTAGGGCACCCCCGCGGTCGCTATAAACACTCCCATCACTGCTCCAAGTTCTCTCCTTCACCTTGGCTGCCATCCCTCCCTCCACTCCCGTCCTCAGGCAAGCACTGAGCAGCTTCCTGTCACTCGGGAGCACTTAGCCTTTCCTAGAAGTTTACAGGAATGAAAGCACGGACATTGTGTCTAGCATCCTTCACTCAGCCTAATCTTTCCGAGATTCGCCCATATTGTCCTACATCCCTCGCCGTCGCTGAGAAGTACTCTGTGGTATGGAGACGCCACCGTTGGCTTGCCGTGCACCTTTGGCTGGACATTTGGGTCATTTCCGGTTTTCGACTATTAGGAATAAAGCGGCTAGGGACATTGATATACAAGGCTTTGCGTGGACATATATTTTCAGGTCTTTTGGGTGAATACTTAGCAATAGAAGGGCTGGGTCATGGGGACTATTTCCTAAGGGGGTGTCATACCATCGGTACCCCTGCCAGCAGGGCAACCGGCAGAGTCCCGGTTGCCCTGCATCCTCACCGACGCGTAGTATGGCTGACCCCTTTATTTTCAGCCATTCTGCTGGGTGGCATTCAGTATGGTTCCTGCCGACATTTTGGACAATGAGTGGTTTCTGGGGCCTGTGATATGCTGGGAAGAACCGACCTGCACAATGACGAGGGTGACCATTGGGCCACCAGGGGAGGAGGTGGAGAGTGGGTGCTGATTCGTTTTATGAGGCACCAGAGGGCAGAACTGGGGCCAATCAGAGGAATCCATAGGGAGTCAGATTTTGTCTCAAGTTCCAGAAAGAACTTTCCATGTCAGAGCTTTCCAGTCATGGAGCGGATTTCCTGGTGGAACAGTGAGGCCACCATTGCTGGGAGTGGTCAAACCTTGGAGAGCCTGGTCGAGGTGTGTGGACCAGGGATTCAGCCTCAGGTTGGACTCGCCCCCTGATGAGTGTCCTCCCGCCTGTGGTTCTAAGGACCATAAGTGATGAAAACCCCACTAGTACCATTAACATCTGCATCTTGCTGGCTCTGACACCCCGTGTGACCTTCTCCTGCAGGACCCCCACGTCTTGGGCGAGTTCTTCTCTTCTCAAGCGAGTGGGCGAATCCTCCGTGTGAATGAATCGGAGGAGGCAGCCCCCTGTGTTGTCCTCTGTCCCCATCAGTCATCACCGCCACTGCCGCCTTCAACTTCTCCATCAGGACCCACCAGGTCCTGCCTTCCCCGGCCTCCAGGCTCTTGGTCCCCTGTCACTGCAGGAGCTCACTGTTTGGGGTGAACAAAGGGTAGAACGCTTCTCGACGGCGGGGTCGGCCAGTAGGCTGCCTGCACGGACTCACAGGACAGCGTCCTCTGCTCATGCGCAGCCCTCTCCTCGGCGGCGGGGTGCAGAGTAGCCCTCAACCCCGCCTACCGGATGTGTCCAGTCCCAGCTCGGGCCCACTCAGGTCCTCTGTTACCTGGTAGAAGTAATCAGAGGCACGATATTTTACAGAAAAGTCTTTCTTTTGGACTATGTTCACCCCGCTTGATTTGCATATTAAAAAATCATGCACTTTGGGAACCATTGTTATAGAATGAATTTTTCCGTATGTGTTAACCAACCTCGAGGGAGGCCCCCAGTGATCTGTTCTGGTGTTGACAGTCTCACAGGGTCCCTCCCCCGCAACACTGTACAAAGGTTGGTCTGTGTGACCAATCAGACAGAGAAGAGCTGATGGGGCGTCACTTCTGAGGTTAGGTTAGAAAAGACTGTAGCTTCGCTCATGGTCCCTTGCCTGGGACCAGCTGTCCTGTCATGAGCAGCCCGATGAAGAGGCCTGTGTGCAGCCTCCAGCCAACGGCCACAGGAAACCGAAGCCTGCTGCCGGCGGCCACGGGTGATTGGTGGGTGATCTGAAAGTGGACCCTCCAGCCAGGGATCCCGTCAGGTCGTCAGAAGACTGAAGCCCTGGCTGTCATCTTGACGTCAGCCTCATGAGAGACCCTGAGTTAGAACCACCCACGTAAGCTCCTGACCCTCTCCTGACCCCTCCTTCATGACCCTCTGAAGCGGTGGGACATCATAAAGAGTGCTTTAAACCACTAAATGTTGGGGTGGGTGTTTGTTATGCAGCAATAAATGACTAATACAGGATGCCCAAGGACCTGGCAGGTTTTCTGTGTCTGAGCTGTGCAGCTGGCAGTTGAACTCTGGGAAATTCCCATGATGCTTAAAGTACTCCCCCTGCTGACTGGAGCTTCCTGAAGTTTCTACTTTTTCCAGTCAAATTATCTGAAGTCAATAACCCTTGGAGGCAGCATTTTTGAACAGACAGAGAACATTTTGCCGAGTGGACCTGCCTTAGTTTGCACAACCGCGCTCCCCCGGCTGCACATCGAGGTTATTCTCACTCTCTGTGATAAACAATGCCGTGATGAACATCTTCAGCACTCACAGCTTTCTTCCTTCCTGAGTGACACCTGCAGGAGGTCCGCCCAGAAGTGGGATGAGCGGGCCAAAGGATCTGGACCTCTTCAAGAGACAGGCTATCTCCCTAAGTGACTTTGCAGGGAAATAGCGCTGACACTCCCGCCAGCAGCGGCACGAAGCTTCCGTCCCGCCCGTCCTCCCCAGCACTCGGTTTCTTTCCCTTGGCGTTGCATCCTTGCTTCTTACTGGTGCAGCGGGCCCGGCTCTGTATATCTCGCTGGGAACGTGTCACCGTCTCAGCAACCGTGTTGTGCCAGCTCCTCTGGGGTCTAAACGAGTCAAAAGAGAGCGATGTCGTTTCTTTTATTTAGAATGAAGTGGATTCTAAACACCACTTAAAAATACATTAATAATGGTGTTGGTGTATTAATTCATCTTGAAGAAGTGACAGGTGTTTTCCTCAGCAAAATCCGAAGTGGGAAGTGGGTTAGGGAGTGAGAAGATGGATTAGTTTCTGTCAAGGGGCTCATTACTTCTGTCTAGATGACCTCTTCACTGGCCCCCTGCTCCAGCTCCCACTTCCCCCACTCCGGCCCTGTCCATCCTCCACGCTGATATCTAGTTCATCTTGCTGACGTGGTTGGGAGACGTGGGTTGGATGCTGGCCTGCAGTCGGGTGGCTGGGGTTCTGGTCTGGGTTCTCTCACCGAGCTTCTGGGTGAGGCGGACATCTGCCGTTGTTACCCCTCTTTCTTGGAGCAGCACCCTGATTTCCTTGGGGATTCCACCTAGCTTGTTTCTCAGTCCTGGGGTGTCCTGTGGGGCTGACACTGCCCCCCACCTCACTCCCACCCCAGGGAGAGGAATATTATACCCAGGCTTGGCTTTTGAGAGTTCTGCAGACCTGGGGCCCAGTGATTCGTTCAAGGGGTGGCATGTGTCCCAAGCTGAGCCAGCCCTTGTTTGAGGCCTGGATCCGACTGTACCTGACGCTTACCCTTCAATATTCTAGTTATGTGAGCCAAGTCCTCCTCCTCCTCCTCCTCCTCCTCCTCCTCTTTCCCCTTCTTCTTCAAGTCCACATGAATTGTGTGCTTGTCATTCATAAACAAAAGTGTGGTGGCTGATACATAGTGTGACTTTTAATAAGTCCATACTCTGGTGACCACAGTTGCCCATCTAGAAAATGAAAGGTTTGGGTTTTCTGAGGGCCTTCTAGCCTGGGAGGGTCAAGGCCCCCTTCGAGGTTGGGGGGCCCACAAAGTGGGAGGGTAACACGTGGAAGAGCTGGCTCGTGGAGCTTCAGTCCGTGCGCGGCCCCGCCGGCACACACCTCCCCAGGCCTCCGCGGGGCTACCCTGGGGCCAAGGCCGTGGCAGAACAGGCCCCCGGAAAGGAGACCCAGGGGCGCATCGGGGTTCCGCAGTGCGGCGCACCGTGACCTGTAATGAGATATGCGGCCCCTGCTTTGTGTTTCTCAGTGGCTGCCACACCTTCAGGATTCAACCCTATCCCCTCAGCTGGGCAGAAGGCCAGGTTCCACACAGGGCTTAATAAATACCGAGTGAATGAATGAATGAACAAATGAATGAAAGAATGAACCTATGCCCTGCAGCACCAGGGTCTCACCAAGCCACCCTGCACACCTCCCCTTGCTGCCTCCTGGGACTGCCAAGTGTTTTTTATGTCGTGGTCGTGCACAAGCCGCTCCTCTGCCTGGCATCTCTTCCCACCACCGCCCGGCAAACTCGCCCTTGCCCGTCGACCCTCAGCTCATTCATTCGCTGACTCAGCACATATTTCTGGAGGCCCTGCTATGTGCAGGCCCTATTCTAGGTGCTGGCACCAGCGCAAACAGGTGAATTCAGGTTCTCCTGGAACCTGTTCCTGGTGGGGGCGGGGGCAGGGAGCAGATGGAGAGGACGTCAGAGGGTGACAAATGCCATGGGGAAGTTCATCGGGGCAGCGGGGGAGGTGGGGAGCCTGGCTGGGGGCATGGTTGTGTCTGGTTTTCATAGAGGGCAGCCATGGCAGGTTCCCCTGATCCAGTGACGTTTGAGCTGAGACCTGAAGGAGGGGGTGGGGAAGCGAGCCGTGTGAATCTGTGAGAAAGGTGGTCCAGACGGAGGGAACAGCAAACGCAAAGGCTCTGACCGGGGAGTGACCCCGGGGTGTTTGAGAAACGCTGAGGAGGCCCCTGTGAAGGACTGGGGTGGCATCAGCGGGTAGCCGCAGAGGCCTGCGCGGGACCACATAGGCCACTCGCCGGCCTCGTCCCTGAGCACGGGCGAGGGACACAGGGACGGAAGCGGGGAGCGTGGTTGGAAGGCTCTGGTGCAAACGCAGGGGGAGGGCAGTGGGCGCGATGGAAGGGCTCGGATTCTACCTCTGTTTTGAGGGTGGAAGGGGCAGGACCTGCCCAGTGGGACGCTGGGGACTGGGAGGGTGAGGATGAGGGGGACATATGTGGTCATGCACACGCTGAGGGGTGGGGTGGCGGTGGGGGTTAGGGCGGCCTGGAGTTGGTTCTGAGCTTACTGACTTTGCGATGGCTGTTGCTCAGCCACATGGGCTCCTGGGGACAGGGAGGACGCAGGAACTGGGACTCCTGGGGCCTTGTCAGCAGAAAGAAGCTGGTCGGGACCAGAGGCTGTGTGGGGTCGGCTGGGGAGGGAGCGAGGGTGGAGGAGACACCCCCACATTCAGAGGGGGTGCCAGAAGGCAGGAGAAAGACCAGAGGGGGGCCGCCCCCGAAGTGGAGAGGAGACGCTCATTGGCCGGTCACATAAAATGGGGACTTGGCCATGGGACCCAGGAGCAAGAAGGTAGTTGGTGACTCTGAGCAGCGGGGACAAAATCTAGCTACAGCAGGCTCCAGAGGGAAAGAGACAGGAGGGATCGCAAACAGTGGCAGAGCAGGGCTGGGGGTCAGAACTTGGTCGCAGGGGTCAGGGCACGTGTCTTAGCAAAGCCTGAGTGAGAGGAGGGAACTGGGGATGAGGACAGGGGCAGAAAGTTCTACAGGCCGAGGGAACAGCGGAGCAAAGCCTCCGGGGGAGGTGGGGCTGGCGTTGGGGATCCAGCAGCCACCGGCGGGGAGGAGGTGGCACCAGGCAGCGGTGCGGGCAGGGCTCCGTGGGGCTGGGGAGCGGCTGGCCGCATTGAGCCTGGAGCGTGATGGGAAGCTACGAGGTCTTTGAGCACTTCATTTATTTATTTGTAAAATGCTTTCTGGCTCCGAAGGAGGAACTTTAGCCTTTGATCCGGCCCCGCCTGTGGAGCGCCTTCCTGCTGCCCCCTTATCGAGGGCCCCTCGCCTGCCTGCCCAGCGGGTCCTGGCCTCTGGCCCCTGCTGCCTCTGATCTCTTCAGGCTGCGTGCCTGGGCCCCACTTGGCCACCCGGGCCGCGGAAGTTGGGGGCCAGCAGGCGTATCCCGGGCAGAGCCAGGGCCGCTCTGGCCGTGTGAGAGCCCTTTGTCCCCCGGTCGGCGCTGCAGTTTGATCAGGCCCTAGTGGGGCCAGAACTGACCTCTGATACCCACTAGACAAAGGGTCCCTTTGAGAGGCCAGGAAGTGAGGAGCTGGGATTTATCCACCCAGGTTTTTGTGGGACCATCAGAGGGCCGAAGATCTCAGAGCCCCGGGCTCTCCCAGACCTTGGTAGCTATTCTGTCACTGACATCGTTATTATTGGTTGGAAAGTGCTTTCCTCCTGTATCTCATTGCTCAGCTCCGAACCACCCCCAACGCTGCTCCCTGCCTCTGCGCCCTCGAGGGACCTGTCTGGGGTCTCGCCACCCGCGTGATTGCGATGAGAGGCGTAGTAGTGACAGGATTCACTATGTGCCTAATGAAGCCCATGCGAGCATTTTCCACGTGTAGACTCAGTTAATCCTCACAGCGCTGTGAAGGTGAAACTATTAGCCCCATTTTACAGGTGCACAAATGGAGGCACAGCAGGGTGAAGTTCATGGGCAGAGGGCGGGCCTGCAGCTTGCCTGTAGGCCGTGTCCGACTCGGCGGGCTCATGCAAGGTCACGACTTGTAGCCCCTGCACTTTATAGAGGCCCTGAGAGAGGGAGGGAGGGGTCCGAGCCATACAGCCAGCCTTCCATGGGGCCAGGGCCAGAGCCCAGGGCTGTGACACAGGACACAGGGGCCTGGGTTGGAATCCCAGCTCCTTGGTGTTACTTGCGTGACCTTGGACAAGTCCCTCACCTCATCTGAGTTTTTTTCTCATCTTGGGGACAATAACCCCCCATTTGTGCTGACTAAACAGTGTGAGGGGAGTGTGTGCTCAGCAGTGTCTGGTGCGGGGCGGGGCCTCCAGGTTTGAGGGAAGGCCTTGCTGGCCGCAGCTTAGGGGTGACATGTTCCAAGGCACTTAAACCTCAGTAGTGGCCTCTGGAGCACTCCCTAAAGGTGACTCAGTACTGGCCCGAATTGCCGGCAGCCGTATGAAGACCTGTGCCCTGGGCCCCACTCTGGAGATTTTGAGCCAAGCTCCTTCAAGCCTTTATATCCAAAGGAGTGAATTCTAAGTAGTAAACTGTGACAGGCATTAGAGGAGAGACTTGGAAAGCGGGAGCTGGGTGTGTAGGGGTCCTTCTCGCGTTCTCAGTGTGTTCGGCGAGCCCTGGCTGAGAAGCGGCTCCCCGGCCTGGTGGGCCTGTTCAGCGCCTGCTAAACTTCGCACTTAATTAAAGGGGGGGGGGAGTCAATGATCTGTTGGGAGTCACTGTTCAATTTCCCCCAATCGAACCTCATTTCCAAACGTCTCTGCCTGAGGAGAGGGGATCTGCTCTCTGTTGCCTCTCACCGCCCTTTTCTCCTTTCCTAGTGGCAGCTGGTTGTGTGGCTGTGCTCTGTCCCAGGCGGAGGGCACTCAGGGTCCTATTTAAGCCTCCCAACAACCCTGTCCCTGTGCCCATTGAACAGGTGAGGAAACAGACCACAAAGCTACTTGCTCAAGGTCAGCTGCTGCTCTGTAGGCTAAGAATTTAAGCATGAACTCTTAATCCCTACTCAGTGCTGCTCTGTATCAGATGGGAATGCAAACCCAGGTAGGCTGCAAGCATCAGGTAACTTAGCACGTTGGAAGGACTAGGCGTTTATCATTGTCACGTAATGAGAAATCTAGGGTTGGTGCAGCAGTTCAGTAACATTGTCAGAGAACAGGCTCTGTCCACTCTACTGTCCCTAACTTGTGTATTCTTTGCCCTCACTGTTGCAAAGGGGCTGCCACTTTTCCAGCACTCACATTTGCATTCCAGCCAGAAAAACAGTGAAGACCAAAGATCACCTTGGGGGCTTTGCTTTTTGCTTGAGAAGTACATCCCTTTCCTAGCAGATTCCCACCTAGACCTCCTTGGCCAGAACACACCTCTGGCTACTTTGACTGGAAGGTAGGAAAACGAGACAACCTTCAAACCTCTGGAATTTTGGAAGGCAATGGAGGAGTGTCTGGGAAAGGTATTTGGCGGGGGGCAGCCTATGTTCCTGCCCAGCCTGTTGTGGTCCCTCCATGCAAGTCTTTTCACCACTTGTATAATATCCTCTGCAGAGATTGTCTGGCTAGGGGGTCAAGGGATGTTTTAGGTGCCTCTGCCATCCAGGGTCTGGGCAGTGACAAGAAACTTAGAGAGCTTGCATATCAGGATAACTTGTTTTCTGGGCCTCATCTTCCTCATCTGTAAAATGTGGACTTAAGCCCACCTGTCTGGCAGCATGGCCTGGAGGGTTAGACACAGCAGGCTCCAAGTGCCCGGGTCATGGTGGCTGAGGCGTGGAAGGTGGCTTGTGGTGTTCTTAGAGTGTGCTGATGGCAACTCGCTGTCCTTGTCCAGGCTTCTGATTCCCCAGCTGGAAAACCGGAATGAACTAATCATCTCTGTGCTGCAGGGTGGATCTGAAGATTAAATGAATTGATGCGCCAAAGTGCTTCCGTGCCTGTCTCTGTTACTGATTTCCTGGACAGATTGGGACAGATTCCTCGAAGTGTAAGTCTTGTTGCACAGGGAGGAGGTGCTTTTTTCAGCAGTGATTTGAGGAGGGAGGTGGGGCCAGGAACCTGTAGAGGGAGGCAGCCTGCAGAGGCCGGTGGAGCGCCCCCACCCCTCTGTTCCTGGAAAGGGACCTGGGCTGGAGGGGTCTGCGCTGGGACAGGCTGGTAGGTAGCTAGGTAGCGGTAGTGTGCGGGTGTGGGTTCTGCAGGCAAGATTTCACTACAAGCCCAGGTGATTTTGAGAGTGTGTTTATTAAAGTTGAGGACAGTGAAACAAAGGGTGGAAGGAGCAACAGAAGAGCCCAGGTGGGGCTGCTTCGGGTCTCTGAAGAGTCAGAGAAAAGAGAGCCTTGGGGACAGGTTCAGGGGTTTAGCCCCGGGATGAGCGGCCGCGGCCCACTGTTCCCCTGGTTGCAAGTGTCGTGGGGCCCCTTAGAGGTTAGGAGGTGCACACCTGTGGGGAAAGAAGAAGGGGAAGGGAAAGGCATGGGCTGCTCCTGAGAGGGAGAGCAGGGAGAAGGGGGCTGGGGCCTTTGTCTTGAGGGTTTTAAAGGCTGGGGGTTTAGGGAGGTCTTAGGGGAGGATCTTGAGAGACTATTCATGAGCTTTACCAGGTGTGCCCTTTAAGGGTCGTGGCCTCCGCTGATGGGTCAGTGCCAGGGCAAGGGAGTCTTCAGTCACTGCAGCAGGTCCTCGCATCGCCTGCCTGGTTTTGCTACTTGCCTGGAGCTGAATTATGACCGAGGCCTGGGTGCTGTCTCTAGGGAGTTCTTCAGGGGGGTCTAAACTGAGCGGCCAGCTATGTGAAGGGTCAAGGTGGGGGGGATCTAAACTGCATGACCAACAATATGCCAGGGGCAGAAAGGTGACCCAGGGGGCGAGGTCTAGCACCAGTTTTGCCCCATTTCTAGGCACCTGGGGCTTTCTGTATCTGTCTGTAAATTGCTGAGCCAGCTTGTTCAGTTTCTTCATTCCACTTGCCAAATAATTTTCCTAGCATCTTACTGTCCTGCTTCACCTCCTCTCAGGTCCTGCTGCCTCCAGTGATGGCCCAAGGGACCATTCAGCTGGTCTGTCCTCTGCAGGCCTGGAGTGGGCTGACCCGCCGCAGCCCTGTCAGTGGCTCTCTGCTGGGCCTTGAGCCAGCGACCATAGTGGCCTGGCCTGCCTGGCCCGTCACAGCACTGTCTCCAGATAAGTCCTGTGTGAGGAGCTGAGGGGGCTTGACCTGCTCAGGAAGGACACAATTTCTGCATCTCTACACCTCAGTTTCCCTGTGACTCAGCATCCTGGGAAAACGGGATGGTGGGAATGCTAGAGTCCTATTCCCCACAATTCCACTTTGTCTTGGTCCCTGGTCTCTGTCTGGGCTGAGCTCTCCGGGGGCCCTGAGAGAAGGAGCAGGTGTGCGTGTGCTGGGGACTCGAGCCATGGGATTCCTGTCCCAGGCTGCTCTACCTCCCGTGTGAGGGTGGCTGGGTGCTTTCAATTCTCTGGGCTCCTCACCACTGTAAAAAGGTCCCCATTCTAAGCTCCTTCAAATCAGGACATCTCTATGACTATGAATTCATGGCCCAGGGTGTCCCCCACCTAGAGGGAGCTTTCAACAGACCTTGGAGCCCCCTGCCCAGGAAGATACCCCAGGGCAGTGGTCCTCCCTTCCTCTGCCCAGAGCAGACAGAAAGCACGAGAGGCTCGTTCGTGTGTGCAGTGTGCCCTCTGGTGGCTGCTCTGGAACACTGCTGGGCAGTCTCTCAGTCCTCTCTGCTGGGCAGGGGCTTGGCAGGGGCCAGGAGGGACGTGGGAGAGCAGCTTTCTTCCCTTTTGGAAAGATGGGTAGAGAAGAGATTGCTATAGTTTCTGGAGAACTTTTGGGCCCCCAGAGGTAACGCTGCCACCAACATCCCCACCTCAGAGAAACAAAGGTCCTGGTTGGGCTATTTTTCTCTTGTTTCTGGGGAGTCGATGTGGCCGCTGGTTTCTGTGAGATGAGTCGATTGTCCCCACGTTGTGGATGAGTGGGCTGAGTCTCAAGGGCGTTGGGATCATTTTGCTACTGACCAATCAGGGCTCAGACCGGCCCTGTCCCAGGATGCCCCGGGGACTCTGGGCTCCCAGGCTGGACTCATGCAGTTCCCTCTGCACAATCGCTGTTCCTTCTTCTTCTTTTTTTTTTTTTTGAGGAATGTCCATCCTTTAGGTCTTAGCTCAAGTGACATTTTATTCATTTTTTAGTGGTAAAACATACATAACATACAATTTACATTTTAAGCGCACCGAGCGTCCAGCTCAGTGGCGTTAGGAGCACTCACACGATGGTGCAGCCATCACTGCCGACGAGCTCCACGGCTTTTCCTTAAACTCAAACCCTGTACCCGTTAAACAGCAACCCCCACCTCACCCGGCCCCTGGCAGCCACGATTTTATTTCCTACTGCAGGTGCCTTATGTCAGCAGAATGGTACAATATTCGTCCGTTTGCGACTGGCTTATTGCACTTAGTGTAATGTCTTCAAGGTTCACCCAGGTGGTAGCATGTGTGGAAATGCCCTCCCTTGGAAAGCTGAGTGATACTCCACTGTGTGGATCCAGCACATTTTGTTTATCCGTCCACCTGTGGATGGACGCTTGGGCTGCTTCCCCCTGTGGCTGTTGTGCGTAATGCTGCTGTGGACATGTGTGTATGGGTGTCCAGTAGAACATCTGCTTTCTGCTCTAAGGGATATATACCCAGACGTGGAATTGCTGGATTATACGGTAATTCTACGTTTGATTTTTCGCGGAACTTCCACGCCGTTTTCTACTGCGGCTGCGCTATTCTGCCTTTCTATCGGCAACGCATGAGGCTCCAATGTCCCCACGTCCTTGCCCGGTCCTGTTATTTTCTCTTTCTCCCTCTCCCTGTCTCTGCCTCTCTTTTCGTTTCTGCCTTGCACAGTGGCCATCCAAGTGGGTGTGAAGTGGAATCTTACTGAAGTGGTTTTGATTTACATTTCTCTAATGATTAGTAATGTTAAACATCCTTTCATGTACTCGTGGGCCTTTTATTTTTAAACTAGCATTAATTTTCCCTGACCAGCAGCTGGAGCGTCATCTAAGAGCTTGTTAGAAATGCAAATTCTCAGACCCTTTCAAGGGTCCCCTGAATTGGAAACTCTGGGGCTGGGGCCCAGCAGCCTGGTTTTAACTAACATTCTGGATAATTCTGGTACACACTCAAGTTTGAGAACCACTGGCCTGAGCATTGTGCCAGGCACTTTGCAGCATTTTTTTTCACTTATTACATTATTATTATTATCCCCATTTGGCAGATAAGAAAACTGAGGCTCAGGGAGGTGGAGTCCCTCACTGAAGGCACTTGGAGTAGGAGCTCTAAGCTCCTAAACTGCCTATGCGGACAGTCTGTTCCCTGGGATTTACCAGTAGCCTGGGTTGGGGTTCCCTGCATGCCCCGAAGGGGGAGCCCTTGAGCCAGGACCCAGTCTAGGCTTGGAGGGACTGGGGAGGGCAGAGCTCAGGAGCCCCTGAAAGTTGGACAGGACCCTCAGGCGTCACCCCTCATCAGTCCCACACCACTTACCTGACCCCCATGTCTCCCACTTGGACTCTCAGCCCCTGACCGCAAAGAACCCCGAGGCAGGGGCTCGAGGGGGCAGCTTGGTCAAAGTCTGAGAAGTCCCACTGACACGCCGTGTGACCTCGGGGGGTTTCTCCATCTCTAAAATGGGGTTGCCACCCTTGCCTTGAGGATTCACGGAGAACATGAGAGGCCCTTCCAGTCCGAGGTGTTTGGGCTTCCCGGAGGTCTGCGATGAATGACGCCCTATTTGGGGGAATAGAAAAGTGAACATTTACCAGGTGCTAAATATGTGCTGCATGCTCTCAGTGACATTTTATTTTATGTCAGCATAATAAAGTATGGGATATTATCCCCATGTTGAAAATAAGGAAACTGGGCTCAGAGAAAGGAAGTGAGTTGCTCAAACTCACATGGCCAGGAAGGGGCAGAGCTGGAATTCAAGCTCAGGTTCTCTCTCTTCTTCTAGACAGCTGTCCAAACCAAGGGCTACCACGCGGTGTGAGAGGGTGAAGTTGCCTCCCTGCCTCCCGCTGCCTTTGAACTCTTGAGACGGGGCCGTCCGCCTTTGGCTCCGGCACACACTGGCTCTGCCCCTGTGCAAGATCCCTTCATGCTCAATGCTAAATGTCTGTGTCGGCCCCCATCCCCCCTCAAATTCATAAGTTGAAAATTAACCTCCAAGGTGATAGTATTTGTAGGTGGGGACTTTGGGAAGTGATTCAGTGATGAGAACAGATGCCCTTATGGAAAAAGTGCCCTTATAAAAGGGACCCGAGAGCTCCCTTGTCCTTTTGCCATGTGAGGACATGCGTGAAGACAGCTATTTATGAACCAGGAAGCCAGCCCTCCCCAGACACTTGATTTTGGCCCTCTAGCCTTCAGGACTGTGAGAAATGAATCTCTGTTGTTTACGAGCCGCCCCGTCTATGGTGTTTTGTTAAAGCAGCCCAAACGGACTAAGACACTTCCTTGGGCCTCAGTTTTCTTGTTTGTACAATGGAGATAATAAACCTTGGATTACTCAGGATTTTTACAGTCTGGGAAGTACAAGGATACAGCTGGTCTCAGGGACGGAAATAATGGGGTGGCCTTCTCTGTCTGCCAGTCACTCTGTCAGTCTCCTTGTGTCTCTTGGATTCTCAGTCAGCCTCTAGATTGCTCTCGGCTCTGCTTGCGGCTAGCTGGTGGCCTCGCTCTTTCCTCCTGCCCACGGGCTTCCTTGCTGTGATGGGTGAGGCAGGAGGGTGGGGCCACAGGCAGCACTGGGCTACGTCTTTCCAGCTTAGCCACGCCAGGGAAACAGAGCATCTCTACCACCATCCAAATATCAAATCCCAGGGAAAGAGTCTGATTGGCTGGGCTTGTCTACTCCTGGGCCAATTACTGTGGCCAGTTGAACATGAGATATTCCAATTGGCCTGATCTAGGTCACATGTCCACCCTTATGGTTGGGGAGAGGGCCCCTGTGATTGACAGCCTCACCAGAACCACTTGGGGTGGCATGAAGGCAATCAGTTAACAGCTAACACATCATACCGTGTGCCAGCACTGTTCTAAGCACCTTAAATGCACACATTCATTGGACTCTCGCAACAATGACCCTATTTTACGGGGAGGGGAACTGAGGTAGAGAGGTACATAGCTGGTGAGTGGTGCAGCTGGGATTGAAATTTAGTCTGGTTCCAGAGCTCAGGCTCTCAGTTCACCTAGAGAACCCGCTGAAGGTGTGGAGTTGTCAAAACCAGAGGGAGGGGCTCCTTGGCAGATAAAAGCCATTCGCATCTGTTCTGCCACCATGGGGTCCTTCGATGACGAAGTAGGCACCCAGCCGTACACTTGGCATGCAGTGGGCCTTTTGGGATGGAAGCGCTCCTTCTCTTTCTCTGAAAAATCAGGGCAGACCAGCTTCATCCCCAAGGAGCCAGGTTGGTGTGCCCAGCTGAAAGGGTTGTGTGGTTGCAAGCCCAGCCTGTAAAGCTCTGAGGGAGGAACTCCCCTGCCACTGCTCCCCTACCATTTGGTCCCTCCCTCTGCATCCCCACCGCCCAGGGGAGAGGTCTCTCTCAGTGTGCAGGGAGCCCCAGGTGAGGGCCGGGGGTCAGGGTCAGCGTCAGGTTTGGAGTTGGAGGGTACCAGGCTCCCCTGGGGCATCGTGCCCCCTCCTTGCATCTCACGCCTTTCGCTCTGTGTTATCCTTGGAGCCTGTGGGTCGCGGGCTCACTAGGGGCCGGGGTGGGCCTCTGCTGGGTACACAAACACCGGTCCGCCATCCCGTGGCCCTGCGAACAAGGGGAGCCCTCAGCAGAACTCGATAAGGTTTCCAAAAACAAGACTGGGCCCCTGGCGTGCTGCATTCCTCCCTTCTGCCGGCAGCTGCTAATTTATGCTAATCAGATGCATGAAAACCCCAAGTCCCCAGCAGGTCCAAGGGGACAGGGAGGGTCCAGTTGGCTAAGCAGAGGATGAAGTGGACCTGTGTTCCCCCGGCTGCCTGGTCCCTGCCCTTACCTGAGCCCCCAAGTGGTCCCAGTTCTCCTGAACCCCGCTGCCCTGTCAGCTAGAGAGGCTGGGCCTTGTCCTTGGTGCCAGGGGCCCCAGGGAAGGTCACCGGGATGGGGCCTTTGGGACCAGGTCCCTGACAGGCACTGTCTCTTCGACTCTTCTGCTGACCATCCTCCGCCCTCGCATGTCTGCCAACAGGAGTCACTGTGTCTGTGAGGACACGGGGGCCAGGAGGGGTTTAGCAGCTTGGCAGAAACGGCAGCAGCTGGTGGCAGCTCTGGTGTCAGGCAGCCTGGGGCTGAGCTCCTCGCCTGGCCACCTAATACTGTATAACCTTGAGCACATTGCTTACCTTCTGCGTCTCAGTCCCTTCGTCTGTCAAACGGGGAGGACACGAGTGCTCCCTGTAGGGCGCGGGGGAGAGGCGAGAGGCTGCGCCAGCCTGGGAGGAGCTCGGCAGCGTCGACCGCGACCGTGGGCAAACCCCAGGGCAGATCCATCTGACTCGGAAGCCTGAGCGCTTCCAGAGGCCCAGGCTCTTTCCCTCTGAGGAGTCTGGGGACAAGGACATCCCCAAGGCCTGTCCCCAGTCCATCCAAGACCTCTACCTTGTATCACGTGCCCCCGTGCAGGGTGGCGGCGGATCTCTGGGGCCCCTTGGTGGGGAGCCTCGGGCCGTGGAAAGGCCTCGCCGTTCGGGATTGGGGTGAGGGGTCCAGCTCCTGCTCTTGCCTCTTCCCCGTCGTGTGGCCCAAGGGTGGCCTTCTGACTGTGAAGTGAGCCTGTACCTTGGGGGCTCTGTGGTCCACGAAGTGGCACGTGGGGCAGTGTGTTCCCAGTTCTTTGCCTCTGCTCTGTGCTCTTTCTACTGCCGGAAGTACCTCTCTCCCTCCTCTCCTCCCTCCTGGGCACAGGTGGCATCGGCCAGGTCCCCAAGGCCCATCTTCTCGGTCCAGACTCCTTATTCTCTGGGCGGCCTGCATTCTGCTCACTTATTCAACCCCCTGCCCCTCTCCGGCTTTCACTCAGTTGTTGCTCTCTTCAGGGTTAATTTGCACTCAGCCCCCACAAGGACTGGACAACACTCACTTCTTCTCTATGGTTTTATTTTTCCTTCGCTGGCCTCAGTTTCCCCATCCGTACAATGCTGGAAGGGGTGGCATCCTGAGGGTCTGAGGAGTTGGCAGCCAGGCCAGCCTTTTCTTACGTGACCTCTGTCTCCCCGAGGGACAGGGGCTGTCTTTCTTGGGAGCCTGGAACTGCAGAGCCACAGCAATCAGGTGATTCCGGGTGGCCCATCTGGGGCCCCGGACCTTGCAGCCATGAAGAATTAATTTAAAATTTCCATGGAGGCATTGGCTCCAAGCCCTGACCACGTGAGTTATTTTGGGACACTCTGGCCAGTGCTGTCTGCTCTCCACCAAATAAACTGATCCCAACCAGCGAGGCCCGGAAATCTCCCACCCGCTCTCATTTACGACCCTGCTGTGCTCCGTGGTTGATTTGCGGCCGGAATTTGGTGTGTGCCTTGGATTCCTCAAGCCCAGGCTGGGTGGAGTGGGGACACAGGACCCCTAACATGTCCTGACCTATTAATGGCGCTGTGGTCTCTGAGCTGGGCAGGGGCATCCTGAACCAAAGAAAATTAAAAATAAAAATAAAATAAATATAAACAATCCTAATGTCACCCCTTTGTGAGGCTTCCAGTGTGTGACAGGCATGTGATACAGCCCAGACCAGCAAGAAAACCATTTTCCTGTCAGCTGATCACAAACACACACACACAGCCGTGGCATGAGGCAAAACAGCCCTGCAATTTTTCCACTAACAGCGCTTCGGCTTTTACGAAGTTGGCTGCGGTTGAGTGGCTGTCCAGGGATCCCTCTCCCTCTTTGTCATCAATTTCCCCCCAACCAGGGGCTTGTACCCTGCTGCTAGCTCTATATGGGGTCCTGCCCAGACACGGGTGCTCCCAGCCGGCCTGGGAGAGCCAGAGCGGTCCCGCTGTCCTCCGAGTAGACCTGGGTCCTTGAAAGGGTCCTTGAAAGTCTTACAGCTCGGCATCCTCAAGACAAGGATTTGTTAGAGCCTTTGGTGGGGGAAGGGCCCTTCACACAGCTTTGATGACTCACAGGGTGCAAAGGGCTCCTCCACTCTTTGGAGGCCAGGCTAGACCTCTTCATCTTCCTGTTAGAGCGACAGCAGTGACAGCAGCCACCACTTACGGAGCAACTACTATGTGCCAGGCCTGGTGCCGAGCTCTCTACACAATCTCATTTAATGCCTATGACAACTCTCGGTGGCGGGTTCAGGCGAGGGTGGTAAACAGGCTCTCTGAAACACGAAACAAAACAAACACCAGTTATTACTGACTGGCAGTGTTTGCCAATTTCCGTGGTGTAAATACTTTCAATGTGACCTATCGGTAAGGTCACTTAACACAGGACACCTGTGCACAGTTGGCCTTACAAGCCAGGGGCCCTGCTCCAAGCATGCCACTGGCCTCTTCTCATCCCTGGTTAACATGTGGTGAACAGCGGTCACGGTGCACAAACTCGGGTGTGTGAGGGAAGCAGCTTTCTTTTTATTTTCTCAACTGACCTTAATTTCTGTTTGATGCCTTTACCCCCTTGTCATCTTGTCATTTTAGGTCCTCTGGCCCTTGCCCCGGGCTGTCTTAGGTCTGGGGGTTTAGGTGGTGCTGGGACACTGGTGGGGAGGGGCACATTAGATCCTAACGTTGTCATCCCCAAGCTTCTCCCCAGTGGTCCCTGTTTCTGTCTAGCCCTTGCAAGGCACTGCTCAGCCCTCCCTCGTTCCTGATCACACGGTCCCTTCAGAGCCACCAGCTCCCTGGGGCCATGTTGGTGCCGTGTCCATGGGTGCAGGGGAGGCATCTCGTTGTGCTTGCCCTTCTGCGGGGAGAGCACCAGGTCACCCGCCACGGCGGGAGGGGCTCTGGCTGCTGTGTCCACCCGCAGGAAGGGCCATGTCCCTGGCTCCTGTGCCAGGAGGGAACTCCTATCTCCCCACACACCGGGGCTTTCCTCTGTCCTGTGTCTCCAGAGCTGGCTGAGAGCACTCGCTCTAGATGGGCCCGCAGCCCCCCAGCCCCCCAGCTCTCTCCACGGCCCCTTTCATCTCTCGTCCCTCACCCCCGAAACCTTCCTTGTCTCCAGAGCCGGGAGGACCTCTCGGGTTCATTGCGTGGACTCCCACATTTTCTATATCAAGAAAATCCAAAGCAGCGAATTCGACTCCTCTGTTGCCTGCACTCTTCTGTGTGCTCTTCCTTAGGACAGCACAGGCTCAGCTGTGGGGACTGGGGGCAGGGGAGGTCCTGGGGAAAGAGGCATTGGTGAATATCTCAGCATATTGTCCTACGGAGTGCTGATAAGGGAACAAATGCAGAGAGGGAAGGGACCTGCCTCAGGCAGTCCAGCAGGTCGGAGGCCCAGCTGGCTGAGCCCAAGTCTCTGACTCCCACAGAAAGCCAAGGCGGAGAACATCAGAGAGACTCAGCGTGTTCTCCTCTTGGGCCAGATGGTGGACAGAGGCCTAGAGAGAGGGAGAAACTTATCTAAGGCGGAGCGGGGACTGGAACTCAGGGCTCCCACGTCTGTCTGTGTTGGCCCCTTGGGACCAGTTCCTGCCCGGAATCCCAGAGAGACCTCAGAAAGCCTGTGGGAGAGAGAATCGAGAGAGGGGAGCTGCTCAGGCCTGGCTGTCCCACTTGCTGTGTGGCCGCAGGCAGCGCTGTGTCCGCTCTGGATGTCCTGCTCTCATCTCATTTGCTGGAGGAGCTTTGAGAGAAGAAGACGAGGAGGCAGGAGGAGCCCCCCTTCACAGCCGCCGGCTTCTCCTCCTGGCTTCTTCTGGGCCTCTTGGCTGGGAACTTAGGGGAATCAGGACACTGACGTTGACGCATCTTTATGGCATTCCTCGAGCTCCATCCAAGGTCATCCTGTTGTCCCAGGAATGTCCTTACATGGAGTTGTCCTGTCCCTCCAGTCGCCTTCAGCCTGGAACAGTCACTTTCTCATGTCCTCATCTCTTCTTAACTTTTGTGGCTTTGACACTGTTGAAGATGACGGGCCAGCTGCGTTGTAGAGCGTCCTCATTTGGGGGTTGTTCCCTCTGATTAGATTCGAGCTGTCACAGAAGTGTTGCTAGGTTATGTCTATATCCTGCCATGCGGCCCTTGCTTTGAACGTGCTCCCGCCACTGGTGAACCTCACATGGATCCTCTGACCGGGTCGGCCCTCCGGCTTCTCCACTGTCAAGTTACTCTTTTCCCCTTGGTGATGAAACGGCATTTGGTGGGGAGGTGCTTTGAGATACTGTGAACGGTCCATTCCTCATCTAGCTTTTAATTCATTTATTCATTTATGCATGTCAATATGGACTTATTCTTTCCCATTTTAGTCAATGGATGATGGCACGGTATTATCATTTTTTATTTTGATACTCGAAAGGGGCTGGAGGGAGCCCCTTCATGCTGGCACTCGTGTCCCCACAGTTCTTTGAGTACTTCCTTACTTTCTGGTACAAAAAGATATTCTGGGCTTATCTTGTTCTGTCCCTGACCCAACCCTGGAATTGGCCATTTCTTACAGAAAGGGCCTAATTTTAAGTTTTCCATGTGATTCCCAAATGAGGTAGAACATACAGTTATTGTACTGTGTGTGTGTTATATGGGCGTTAAAAGAGTTTATTTATGAAATACAACATTAAAAAATACCCCAGACGT
The DNA here is from genome assembly GCA_004026545.1 of Mormoops blainvillei. Taxonomy (NCBI): domain Eukaryota; kingdom Metazoa; phylum Chordata; class Mammalia; order Chiroptera; family Mormoopidae; genus Mormoops; species Mormoops blainvillei. Next base: position 47,473 of record PVJD01010029.1, read on the forward strand.
TTTATAACTGTGTTTGGGCTGTTTTATTTTTTGAAAAACACACTAGAATCTTTAAAAGCTGGGCGTGGGTGTCATGGGATTGTGCCTGGGCTGCCGGCGGTCTGTGCCTGCCCCCGCGCCCGTGAGGCTCGTGCCCTCCACCTGGCGCCTCCCGCCGGGCCGGCGCAGCTGCGGCCAGAGCAAACACAGCCCTGCGCGTGGCCAAATGAAACAGCCCCGGGTCAATATTAGCTCGTGCGGAACAGGCCTGAGGAATGTGCGGCCTGTCCCCTGTGGCTTCTGGGAGAGGGAGGGTGGCCTCGGGAGCTCACAGGAGCCCCGCACGGCCTCGGTACGGCCTCCTTCTGTGTGGATGAGGAAACCGAGGCCTAGAGGTGGCAGGAACTTGCCTTGGGTCACCCACCGTGTGAGTGGCAGGGCCAGCCATCATTTGTGTTTTCCCTTCTTTTCGTTTGGGTGTTTCTGCTTCCCGCCTTGTGGCTTCTGGGAGGCAGCAGAAGGTGCGCCAGGGAGCCCTGGACTGGGAGTCAGGACGCTGGGATTTGAGTCCTGGTTCTGCCCAGTCGTGCTGTGTGACTCAGGGGACGTTCCTGCTTCCTTTATCTCAAAGGTCCCCGCTCTCTGCAAACTATAAACCCTGCCCTCCGGTGCACCTGCCACACTAATTCAGGTCCTCAAACTCGAAAGTTGTTTGGGGCCAGGTAGAGAAGGTGAAAGGTGAGACGCCAGCCATTGCGAGATGATAGGGAGAAGGGAGGACAGTGGGGCGCTGGAAAGTGTGCCCTGCAGGAAGGCATTCAAAGTAAAACAGCAACAAGATCAATGTGCCCTGTGGTCACAGGAAGCACTGACAACTTGCAGGCCCTGCTGGCAGGAGACAGAAAGACAGGCCACTTGCTCTCCTTGTCGCATTGCCTCCCACGGCGGCGGAGAAGGGAGACTGGCCAGCGCTGCAGCATCGGGACCCAGGGAAACTTCCCAAGGTGCTGCAAGCCTTGGTTCTGAGAGGTGGGCCCAAGAAGCCTTTGTGCTGGTCTGGTGAGATGCCATCTCCGTTCCAGCCGCTGGGATGTGCATATCACCCGCTGCCCCCTGCCTTATCTGTGACTGCTGGCTTCCTATCTCCCAACTCCAGTTGCTTCCCCCACCCACCCTCTTACCATGAAGGAGAGTCACTGACTACCAATGGCTACGCACACCCTGACGCAGCCTCCCCAACTCCCTTCAGCTGTCACAGAAGCTGAGAACCAGCTTCTACTCACCCTGGGCCAGCATTTGAGTCCCAGCTCTTTCGTTTGCTGGCTGTAGGATCCTGGGCACATCATTCAGCCTCTCAAAGCCTCAGTTTTCTCACTTGTAAAAGGGGACAGTGAGGCAATCCAGTCTTAGGGGGTCCCTGGGTGGTGGTGAAGGTAAGAGAATGTGCTGCAGAGCAGGGGCTCGGCAAAGACCTCTCCTCTCAACCCCAGCTTCCAGCTCCCAGCTCTTCCCGGCACAATACTCGGCTTCCTGGCTCTGCACCCTTTGCCTTACCAGTAACCCCGGCGGCCTGTGGACAAATATCTGTGGGTACCCACTCTGCGCCCAGCCCCACCCCCGCCTGGGTAAGCCTCCGTCCCACTCCTAACACACAAACAGGATGAAGAGGCGGCATGATCAGGGCCTGAAAAATGGTACTAAGCAGGGCACATAAGTAACTCAGAAGAGGGAAAGATCCAGAAACAACAGCATGACAGTACTAGTAAAAAACACTGAGGAATATTTTTTAAAGATTTTATTTATTTATTTTTAGAGCGAGGAAGGGAGGGAGAAAGAGAGGGAGAGAAACCTCGCTGTAAAAGAGAAACATCGATTGGTTGCTTCTCATACATACCCTAGCCAGGTACCGAACTCGCAACCCAGGCATGTGCCCTGACCAGGAACTGAACCATCGACCTTTCTCTTTGCAGGATGATGCCCAACACAAGGTTGAGGAATAGTTTTATAATCCGACATTTTAACCGATACCGTAACTTAAGATATCAATAAAATCAAGTACCCTTTAAAAATGGTGAAAAAACCCATCAGCAAATCAAAAGGGAAACTGCATTAAAACCCTTACCACTTATATAACTGACAACAGACCCACTTCCTTAATTTGTAAAAAGCACCTTAAAATCAATAAGAACTAGATCACTAGCCAACAGAAAAAAATGAGAAACGGATCTGACTGTTTATAAAAAAGGAAATATAAACGGCTTCTAAACATATGAAAATGTTAACTTGACTAACAAAACAGCTTGAACTGCAATGCAAACCACTCTTCATCTATCATACTGGTAAAGATGAAAGCATTTGATAACTCACTTTTGTGTCAGTGAGGATGTGGGAAACAGACACATGTTTACAGAGCGGGTAGGAGTATGTATTGGCATAACCTCTATGGAGAGCAACTGGCCGGTGTTGACCAAAAGTGGCGCGCTTGCGTTCTTTAACCTAGTAATGCACCGTTAGGAAGTTTAACTCGCACAGGTACTTAAACATGTGAAAGTGATGCCTATACAATGGCATCAGTCGCTGTTGGATTTGTAATTGCCAAAAATTGGAGACGATCTCACACCCACTGGTTAAAGTTTATTTAGTCATGAGACAGCCACTCAAAGGAATACTATGCAGCCATAATAATTATGCAGTTAAACGGAACAAGCTCCAAACATATTGTACAGTGAAGAGCCCATGGCACAGGGCATGTCTAAGGTGTGCTACTATTTTTGGTCATAATATATGCTTTTATATGCATAGAAATCTCTGGAAGGAACTACCAGGAAACAGGTATTAGTGTTGCCCCAGGGGAGTGTGCTGGGGGAGCTGTTGGACAGGGGTGGAAGGATACCAGGTTTTTACTTTATATCCACACGCATTTGTTACCTATTCAAAAATAATTATAAAACCTTGAATGACAAGGCCATTACTTTACCCACACAGAGAAGGGCTGATGGGAGAATCTCAGGCGCCACGAAAGGAAGACGTGGAGAGGGCGGAGCCGGTCTGCACCCCGTACACATCTCCACATTCCCGTTCTGTCCTGAGCAGCATCAGGAGGCCCTGTGGTGTGGTGGAAACTGTGACGGTTTCAGGCCTGAACCCCAGTTCTAAGTGTACTTACAGCAAACCATTTTTCCACTGGGATCCTCGGTTTCTTAGCCCGTAAAATGGGGACGAGCACGGCACCCTCACAGAGTTGAAAGGAGACGATGCGTGTGCAAGGCCAGCCCTCAGGAGGCACTCTCTAACCCTGAGGGGCTCCCCAGCAATGATGGAGGGCAGAGATGCCGCTCCTTCCGTTTCCCTGGACATCATCACTGCCTTTCATCATTCCGGGGAACCCCCTGCAAGGCAGCGCTCAGTCTCACCTCCTTGCAGGAGCACAGAGCCTCGTTGCTTAACCAGGCCACTGAGGGCTGGGGTGGAAAGTGTCAACATCAGATTAGCCTGATGGGAAACAGCACACCTCTCCAACCACAAACACCCCCACGTTTCCCTCTGGCACAAGGGGGTTTTGGGGTAATGGGCTGGGGCTGAGGCAGGCGATACCAGTGACACCTCCAGGCCTAGTACCCCCAAACCCTTTTGACAAGGTCTCCTTGCAGGGTAGAGAGCGCCTCTGCAGAGCCCTGGGCCTCACAGCCGCCCCACTCTGTGGGATCCGGAAGAACTCTGCCTCGGAGAAGGGCTTGGCATCACTAGGGAGATGCAGACAGTGGCAGCCCCTGACTGGTGGGCCAAAGGGTGGACCCTGCGGGCCCTAGGCGAGCACTGAAAGTGCTTGAGCCAGGCAGGGCTTGCTCTGAATCGGCCTTTAGGAAGCATGGTCGGCAGGGGGAAAGGTGATGAATAGGGGGAGAACAGATGCCTCAGAGGCCACGTGTCCCGGGCAACATCCTCATCGTCTTAATCTTCATAGTGATTCTGCAAGAAGGCCAATCTCTTGACGTGCCCACTTTTGAGATGAGAAAACTGAGAGACACAGTGAGACTGGCCCTCAGTCACAGAGCTTGCCTGGGCAAAGGTGAGGTGTGAACCCAGGTTTGTCCCCTGTTAGGATCTCTGGACTTCCCCTACACCTGATACCCCTTTGACGGAGGGGCCAGCTATTTTTAGATTGCCAGTTTTGTCTCGATTATTCCTTTTACTAAGAGGTGGTATTGTTTACCCCCGGTCCAGTGGTACTATTACTGGTGGTGTGACTATTCCTGTCTTCTGTCTTATTCAGCTGGGCTTTGGTAGGCCACTGGGGCTGCCACCTGTGGACCTGGTCTTGCTCAGCCTCAGTGCCTCCCTGACTGGGCAGGAGGCCCCCACTCCAACTTTTCTGAGTGAGGACAGGGGTCTAGTGGGCGCCCTACTTGAATGGCAGCCCTCTACAGGCAGGACCTCTATCTTGCTCACTGCTCTAGCCCCGGCGCCTAGCCCAGGGCCTGACACATAGTAGGCATACAATAAATGCTCGTTAAATGAGTAAGTGAACGATGCAGCCACCTGTCAGATAAGCACACCCTCCCTCTACTCCCTGACGAGGACCCTGGAGTGGACCTGGGTTCCCGTGACCAGAAGGCCAGCAGCTGCCCCGGGCATGGGGCTAGTGGCAGCTGGGGTACCCAGAGCAAGGATGGCGGTCCTGGAACAGCAGCAGTGGTGGCCGCTGAGTACAGCCTGGCCTCGGGGCCCTGGGCCGTGCCCAGGGCTGGCAGGGAAGGGACTTGGCCACAATTGGGCTCTTCAGCCTGCAGCCGGCTGGGGACAGACCTTTCAACAGTTGTTGAAGATTTATTGGCAGCCCTGAAAGGGTTGTAGTCAGGAGGCCTGGGCTGGCTGATGGGGCCTCCCAGCTGTTTACCCAGACCTAAGGAATCTGAGGGCAGCAACATCGCAGGCAGGCTGGAGGGCGTCCAGGCATTGGGTACAGCTGCTCAGAATAAGTAACCTGCCTGGCCCTGGGGCCTGGCTGAGGGGGGCCCGGTTCGGAGAGCAGGGCCTTGGACCCCTCCCGGATGTCACAGACAGGGAAGCGGAGCTTGGAGTGTAGAAGTGATTGCTCTCCAGTCCATCCCAGAAGCCAGGCTGGTGGAGGTATCGGATCACAGGGACTGATATTTTCACTTGCTGTAGTGCCCTTGTTTGCTATCTCCCCCACTAGAATGTTCACTCCATGAGAACAGAGATTTGGTCTATCTTGTTCATGATTGTGTCCCAAGCACCTCTCACAAGCCCCTTGCTGAATGAATCAATGAAGTCAGAAGACCTTGGTTGGGCTTCTTTTTCTCACATTATAATATGTCCAGGGGAAGGGGGTTCAGAGGCTTCATGATGCCATCAAGGCCCTTCGCCCCATGGGTTCTTTCTGTCTCCTCGTTCCAGTATCCTTAGGCTATGGCTTTTGTCCTCATGCCTCTTACATGGCTGCTGTTGCTCCGGGCATTGTGCATGCATTCCCGACAGGAGTAGGGGAGTTAGGACAAAGGGTAGAAGGCATGCCCTTATTGAGTCTATCCATTTTAAATCAGGGTGACCATAGATTTCCTATAAGTCCCTTAATAGTTCGTTGGCCAAAATCATAAATATATAGTAACGCTTTGCATTTATTTTTTTTAAACCTCTTCCAGGGATATGGCCCTTAGCAGTGCCTATCGCTTTTGTTGTTTGTGGTTGTTGTTATTTTTATTTGATTAAGTAGAAATCCCCTCTCTGAGGGAAATGCCCTAATGAGGTCATTCTTACTATGGTGTTAATGGCAGGTGTGCTATTGTAGCCACCAAATTTTCAGGGACCCGGATCTATGAGGTTCTTTCCGAGGGTGGGGTTAACAGCTGGGTGATGGGAGGCTACACAGCAGCCCTGGACACAGCCGAGAATTCCCCCTTTGGAGCTGCAGAGCGAGGTGGAGGCTGGGTGGAGGCCGGGGCCAGGAAGGGAGTGGGGTTCCCAGCTCCAGGGTCAGTGCTCGGTTCCCCAGAGACGGGGCCCTTTCTGACTGTGGTGCCATCCCTCCATAGCCTCCTGCTTGGGGGCCTTCTCCCTTTAGAACCATGGCGGCGCCAATACACCAGTATACGGCGTGACTGTGGCCCTGGGTGCAGCCAGGTAAGAGGCAGCCCCCCTCGATGAGATGTCAGACAGGCAGCCTCAGTGGCCCCTGCCTGACCATAGGACTGCTTGCCTGGTTGCTGGAGGGCCTGCTGTCCCCAAGCCCAGGCCTGCGGGCTGTCCTTGGCAGGTTGGCCCTCTGAGGGACAGGGGGATAGGGGAGGGACCCGAGGTCACAAGCTCAGGTCCCAGCGGCCGGTGAGCATGCGAGGCTGGGGGCAGGATAAGGGGAGGGAGTGCTGTGAGATTACTTATATTTTCCAGGCCACAGCTCCAAATGTCAAAGGCGGGAGGGAGGTGGTGAGGGCAGCGAGGGGAGAATTACAGGCCAGTGGTCTGGAAGGAAGCTTGACCTTCGGCCTGGGCAAGGTGCAGGGGTCACCTAGGAGCTCCCCGGTGGAAGAGAGCTCTGGAGCTACCCGTAGCTGCACCACGCACACGCCTCTCACGCCACCGTGCCTGAGCGGGACTCGCATTCTCGCTCTGCTGCTGACCAGCTGGGTGCCCGTCTGGTGGCAGGCCGCTGCCCTCTCAGACCTGCCAGGCACAGACCAACGCCTCTTTGCCGCCTCCCTGTCTGGGTGGGGCAGGGGAGGCCCAGGCGGGCTATAAGCTGGGAAAGGGCTTGGTGAAGGACAGAAACGAACGTAGCAGCAAAGGTAACCAAAATTGTTCCTAGAGTCCTGACTCTGAGCCAGACCCTCTGTCAGCTGAAAGGACGCAAGACTCTCTAACTCTTTGTTTAAATGTGAAACTTGGCAGAGGCGGGGGCTTTATTTTTACCTTCAGACACGTGGGTGAAGAGGGAAGCTCTTCTGGCTTAACAAAGAAAACTCGTAAGTAACTTCCTTGGAGGAAACAGAGATGTCTGCTGACATATTAATATACCACAGCAGCAAATTATTAAACAAGACAACCAGCCAGAATTACAGACTGCTTTGGGACTAAAGATGACTTTCTGAGATATACGAATCACCCCTGAAGTCAGTGGGTCTTAAAAGGCTCCTTCGGCAGAAGTAACAATGAAGAGGACAGTTTCACAAGCAATTTTGACTCCGTCTGGCTGTGACTGTAGAAACATGAAACATTTCCTCCTCCTTATCTTGAGAAGTTCTGAAGGTCTGAAGTTTTCAAGGGCCTGCCTGTTAAGAAAGAGAGTTTAAAACGTAGTCTGGAGAAGCTCGAAACTTGTCATTTGGAATGGAAAAGGGCAGAAGAGGTGTAAGGGGCATACACGGTGTTGCTGCCCACCACAGGCATTTTTTTTTTTAATTGAATCCTCACACACCATGAGATGGTATTATTCCCAGGCTACAGAGGAGGAAACTGAGGCTCAGAGAAGTCCACAACTTACCCGAGGTCGCACACGAGGAGGTCGAGGGCTGCGCTTATGAGGATGGGGACTGTGGCTTCTGTGACGTATGCTTGGGCTCTGGTGTCAGAGAGACCGCGTTCCACTGTGAACTCTGCTGAGGAGCTGTATGAGTTTACTGTTGCTGCTGTAACAAATTAGCCACAAAGTCAGTGGCTGAAAACAACACAAATGCATTATCTAAAGTTGTGCGGGTCAGGAACTCAAAAGGGGATTCACTGGGCTAAGATCAAGGTGTTAGCAGGGAAGCAGTCCTTTCGGACAGGGAACACCTGTTCCTTTGCCTTTTCCGGCTTCTAGGAGCAACTTGTCTTCTTTGGCTTTTAGCCTCTTTCTCCATCTGCAGGGTCAGTACGTTCGCCTCTTCTGATCCCTACCCAACTCTGATATTCCCACCTCCCTCTTACTCTCATAGGAACCCCTTTGACTACATTGGGCCCACCTGGTTAATCCAAAATCTTCCCCATCTCAAGTTCCTTCGGTTAATCACACCTGCAGAGTCCTTTGCCAGGTAAGGCAATGGACAGTCACGGGTTCCAGGAATTAGGATGTGGGTAACTTTGGGGGGTTCTCTCTTCTGCTTGCCACAGTAGCCTTGACAAAGGGCCTGACCTTTGGGACAACAGACATCCCTTTCTCAGGAGGCTTAGAGGAGGCGAAAATAAGGAGGCTTGGGCTTCCATCCGTAGAAAGTGACTGAGGTTGCCATCAAGAGATGAGCTCTTCTGGAGGCTGGTGACACCGTGAGCAACACGTGATCTCTCAGAACTGTGCCTCTCAGAGGCAGACAGTGCCTGGGAGATGCCACCGGCTCAGGAAGAGGCTGTCCTCATGGCCACTGACCCCTCCTGAAGGCGCAGCCCAGGACTCAGCATCAGGCAGGTTAGGGTTTAAATCCCTGCTCTGCCTCCTCCCAGCAGCTTGAGGGGGATTGGGGGTGGGGAGGGGAGCCGGGGGTGCCAGGAAGGGAGGAAACAAACAAGTTGAGTTTGCACGTGACCTCATTTCTTCTGCCCCCGTTTTGCAGATGTGGAAACAACAGCTCAGAGAGATCAAGCATCTTGTCTGAGATCACACAGCTACTGTGGTATTTCTCGCCCACCAGGACTCCTAAACCAGTGATGCCCGTCAGCGGCTGTGTGCCACGTCTGCCTGCCTCCTGGCCTGCAGCCGCCTTGGTGTTTTTCTTGAAATCGAGTTATGCTTCTTTTTTTTTTTTTAACTTAAACGTATCTGTTTTAAAATGAGACTTTATATTACTCCCATAAATGGGAGATCACAGAATTTATGAGCTGGTTATGTGCATTTTTATAATGTACATTAAAATGAATCTATCATCATAAAAATGAAGTGTTCATCTGTATACCACATAAAATGGTTCTCTCATACCAGCAGTGGGTTTTGGTCTTCTCTTTCGGAATTGGCTTGAAGTCTGCTCCAGTTTCACCAAACCATTACATTATCAATGGCTATCATTTATTGTGATGTTACATTTTCAAATGGCTTCCTGCTACAATTAAATCCAGACTTCTCGGCATGGCCTCAGGGCCCCACTGGCCCCTCTTCCCTCATCTCCAGTCACTGTGGTCCCGGTGCTCTTGGGCAAAGTAGAAATTATCTTGCTGCATTGGCTACCTGGCCAGAAGATGCCAGGACTTGAACCTAGGCTGTGGGCCTTGGAGCCCAAGTGTTTAACCGTTACACTGTACCACCTTTCTACGGTGTCTGGTCTCAGCAAAGCCTATGATGAAAAATAAGCAGGCTCAAAAATAAAGGAGGGAAGGGATTGACTCTGTCGCCCAGGAGCCCCATGCTGGCAAAGCCCCTCTGGTCTCACTGGCACACAGAGAAAGTGTTGATCAAATCTACCAGACAAGTTTTGTGGGTCCGATAGAGCAACTCCTGCCAAGGTGGGGGGGAAGCTTAGAGACCTTTTATAACCTCTCATGGGGCATAAATGATGGGTGGCCATAGCGGCCAATCCCAGCTCCATGATCTCATATGTGGGTGGGATTTCATATAGCAGGTTCTGCAGTGTTCTCCACTAGAAGCTTTACTTTACAAGTGAACTCAGCATCTGGATAGAGCAGACTTTCTACAGGAATTTTGCAAGGACCTCATATTTCCTTCCATTATTGCAATATGGATAATTTATTATCCATAGATCCTGATGTTGCTTGCCT